>JADKLZ010032930.1:0-23570 GCA_021533235.1 Biomphalaria straminea
ATGAAAATAACGTACGGCTAATTTGAAACAATGCTTCGATTTTTTTTCTTTAAATCTGAAAAATATTTTAATAATTTTTATTAGTCTTTTATTGTGGATTGCAAAAAAGTGAAACCAGACTTATAGTTTCAATCGCCCCTCAATGCTCCTAGCTATCTTCTCAAACTCTGCCCACCGGCCAGAAAGTTTGGTCTAGGACAGCGGTTCTCAACCTTTTTAGCTAGGTGACCCATTTTTAAAATTCCTCACTTATTCGCGATCCCAATCAGTAAATTATTTTGTTTATAAGTATGATGTTAAAAAAATATTATTGTCGGCCTAATCATCCAATTATAAAAAATGAAATCATTTCTTTATGTGACTGATTTCTTTACATTTGTATCGCCTTTTCACATTCCAAACACGTGACAATTTTCTGTATTTAAACTTGGTAACTAACATGCTGATTATTGCTATTAGAAGAATGTGTAACACAGACAAATCAGTACACGACTGCAAACGCTTGATCCAGATTTGTGACAGAAATGTTTCACTGTTCAACTATGTCAGTCTCCTAAAAATCTCTAACTTTCATCTGATTTCTGGAAAGTGCTAATGGGACATGGAGTAGATTTGGAGAGTAGGAGGACTAGAAGAATGTACAAATATTCTTTTCCGAAAATTATCATTTTATCTGTTTAAAGGTTCAAAGTCAATTTCCTCACAGAGAGCAGATAAGGTTGGAGCATGTCAATTTCATTTTACGTTACAAATAAGATGTAATGCTGTTTTATTTTGTCTTTATTGCTGATTTAATTAATGGGAATGGCAGAGGAAACTGGTGCATGTCTTACAAGAGTGTCCCACAGTTGCGGGAAATCAACTGAAGGGTCAATGAACTGCGAGGGAGCTTTGAGGCACTACGTTCAACAAAAGTTTCTTTACCAGAGCACTACAGGAAGCCCATGCTTTTCTTCCCTGCTACCATTTGGAGTTCATCCAAGGTTCATGTTGTCCAATGCGTTATATATATAATATTTCTAAACAGAGTTTACGTATTAAAATTTATGGATGCTTTAATCAACCTTTTCTAAAACGTACATTGTTTAGTTCATATATTATGATTAAGCATTTATTGTTACAGGATAATCACAATGGATAACGAAATTAGAAGCCTTTAAGTCTTACTAACACTTTAAGTATGGTGATTAACTCGGAATCATATAAAATAATCATATAAGATATCATTAATTTCAACTTGGTAAATTATATTTGCTGGGCAGTTACAAGGTTCGAAATCAATTCTGATTCAGTTGTCTTCCACATTTATCCTTCAATAAAAATATATTTAGTAAATTCCAATGGAACAAAAAACTTAATTTGTGACAAGTCTAATACGTTAGTATGGACTAAAAAGAAATTCAATTGTCTTAAGTAACTCCTGACAAATAAAATTAAATTGTCAATCGACCCCCAAGAGGTCTCGACCTACAGGTTGAGAACACCAAGGCTAGGATGCAACAATCTTCACTTTGAAAGGAATATCCCAAATATGTAAAAAATGATAAAGAGAAATCGTGTATACAAAAACATAAGACTACAGGTTTTACAAAAACACAAAGAAAGATCATTGGGAAAATATTTGTTTAATGTCACGCAAACTCTATCAGAAAGTAACTAAAATACAACTTTTGGAATGTTTGGAGTGTGACACATGTCCCAGCAGATTACAGTCAATTCATGTTCTACATGCATACCATTGATACAATCTATTTATACAATCTAGCATGCGAAATGCAGCGTTGACAGTAGGAATACATCAGTTTAAAGTGAGACAAGGCAGAATTCAGATTAGAGAGAGAGAGAATGTTAGGGTCATCACAGTGAGATATTTTAAATATGGAAAGATACAGACAGAGAGAAAAATGTAAAAACATAATCACATCTTGTTGCTTGCATTCATCTCATGAGGAACTAGTAAAGGGAAGTAACTAGAAAAAAAAAGTAAGAGACGAGAAGACAAAATTACTGTAATAGCATTCAATAATACTTCCGTTCAAATTATAGTAGTTAAAAGTTTTACCCTATACAAACATTTAAATATATATATATATATATATATATATATATATATATATATATATATATATACAAATTATATATACAAAGGAACTGTTGTTATATAGTGGACAACATTCTTCAAACATATAAACTGTCTACAATCAACCCCATAATCAAATGTATGTTCTTACTGGATAAAAAAATATTTTTAGTCATTAAAAGTGAAATTTAAAAAGCGCAATGAATAAATGTTTGTCTGTCACACTTAGAAACATGTAATCCACTACCAATTAATGTTATTCTCACACAAATGTTTACAGTGTCTAGACCAAATATCAACATTAAGCTTGCCTCTATGTACACTTCAATGAAACTTGTAATATCATGTTGATTAATACTAGCTAGTCATTTGAGCAAAAATAAGTTGTACAAATAAATATCGCTAATCAAATAATACTGTACTGTTGTATCTAAAGGATTGAGCTCTAGAATACCAAATTAATTTGGCATGAATGAAAAGAGAACATCACTTCAACCAAAGCATTAAAAGTATGGTGTTGGACAATCAGCAACTAAGATATAAAAAAAAATATTGGTTAAGCAGCTCATGAACAAATATCAGAAAATCTAAGCCACCCAAATTCTTAGGAAAAAAATTTGAGTACATAAATATTTCTGAATTTGTTACAAATATCAATATTAGAAAACGTACAAATTATTTTCATCAAAAAACTATGGGCACCAAGCCAATGTTATTAGTAATGAGGAACATCTCATGTGATAACAAACATTAAAAAAATTAACTATAAATTTAATAAAGAATCAATTTTTGGCAAAAATCAAATTATATTGAGAAGAGTATCAATTTTGTGTGAACTTTTAGTCCCTTACAAAAAAAAAATGTTTATAACATTTCAATGAGTTTCTTTGATTCAAAGTGCATTTTATTATCCATGAGGAAATCCTTATTATCATGACTAGTTAAATTTTGTGTTTAAGAAATCCTTGAGGATCACAGTTATTGACTTTTTCAAACTGAGATGTCTCCATGTTTTTATTTTCCTTGAAGATTATTTTGCTCATTCCCAGAGCATCTTAAGTATGACATGTTCAGTTTGTTTAAGGTAATTAATGTCAATTATGAGTAGGTGGCGAAATCAAATCACAGAATACACTATATACACAGCACTAAAATTCCATGTCATGAATTGTATAGAAAATCAATTCACTTAGGTGAATGTCATGTATTGTTTGGGAAATCAATTCACTGCGATGAAATATTTCTGGAGTACTGAACAATATAAAGCTAATGAAGGCAATTACTGATTGCAAAATAAAGCTAACACACAGTCAAGCTCTTAATTAGCTTTCACAATTTGAGAATGTAAGGGAACACATTCTTCTTGGTTGATAAGTTAAGAGTTAAATATTGTACATATATACACTTGTGGTCAACTTGTCTCCATTATTGAAAATATTCAGAGTAGCCAATGCTGGAGACGGAAAAAATACAAATAATCCTCTTGTTAGAAAGGGCTCAACAGTTCAACTTTGCATCAGCACATACTAAAATGTTTCTGCTAAAACAATTTCTTTTGGACCAAAAAACTTGTATGTCGAATAATATCACAAAATAGAACATAATAAAATGTCTTCATGCCATCAGTTGAACTTCACTGACTAAGCAAACAGGTAGACTATATAGATGTTTCCAGAGTATTGTTACTCTGGGCCATGTGGAGCAGACATCTCGGCATAATGGGGGTCTAAAAAAAAAAGAAAAAAAAAAGGTTAGAAATACAATAAAAACAAGATGTGGAAAATAATCACATAATGTAATGCTGCATATGGACAGTTGGAAATATGTTCACTTATAAATAAATAAAGGCCTAGCAATTGTCTTTTTTTTTTCCAATTACAAGGATTTGCGAGCTTGTGTTTTATAACATTGTCATATTGTTCAGATGTTAAAATATGATAGGGAAAATTATTTTAAAAGGAAAATTATTTATCTTGTTTTCATTTTATATGGCATAAATCATCAATCACCAGAATTTTTAACATAAAATTTGGATTGTTAAAGTCCTTATTCATAGATCGACATATGAGGGAATATAATATCATTAGCACATAAGAAAAGCCAATTCAATGCAACAATAGTATTACAATGGTGTATGGTGGCTAAGTAGTTTAGTGTTTGGCTTCCGAACCTGGGGTCCTAGGTTCAAATACCAGCAAAGACGGATTTTGAATTTTAGGATTATTAGGTGCCTGTGCCCATCCAACTCTAATGGATACCTGACTTAAGGAAAGTAAAGACGGTAGGTCGTTGTGCTGGCTACATCACACACAGCTTGTAAACCGTTGGCCAAAGAAACAGATGACCTTAACATCATCTGCCCTATATATTGCAAGGTCTCAAAGGGGAACTTTACTTTTAATTACTACAAGGCTTTATCCACGACTTTCAAAATGGAATTTCATAATGAACACCGCACCAATTGATTGTTTAAATGTTAATTTCAACCAAGATTTAAATACAAAATTATGACATATATACTTACACCAGGGACTTTACAGGATTTCAATTCCTTCCTTGAGAATTTTAGCTGACCATTGCTTGGTGTCAAGGGAGCCTTTACTGTGTTGATAGGGAAACTTGGCAAATAATTAATCTCATTCTCAGACTGAGAGAAAATGTACTTCGGGCTGAAGGAATTAGACAGTGACAATGGGAGTGGCTTCAGCCTTGGCGACAGATTCTGAATAGCTGGTGATGAATTTTCTGAATTTATTTTCGTCGAGGAAAGACAAATATTTTCTTTAAAGGCGTTTGCAATGTTGGTGGCTTGAAGGGATACATTTTCTGGAAGGTTTTCTTTTTGTGATGAAGTAAATGGAGAATTTTCCAAGCACTCCTGCTTAGGGGGGGAACAGTCTGCTGGAGTATTAATTGTGTTGCCTCGTTTATGCCTGGGTCGAGATAATCTTGAGTCCCCAGTTGGCTTGGATGAAGTAGGAGACATTAGAAGATCACTCAATACAGGACCAGAATTCTAGAAGAACACAAAAATATTTAAAATCAGTTGTGAAATAAAGATAAATATATCCTTAACAGAAACATGAATAGCATGGTAAATGTATATCTGATCATTATTACAGATAGGGTTTCATTTAGCTGAAATGATTTCCTTATAAAATAAAGAGTGGGTTTACAACTTGCATTTGTTTGGAATAACCAAAAGATATAGTATTAAATGCAACTACAAAAAATAGGAATATGCTTAATATGAAATTTGTTATAGATGTTTGCGTACATTCAATATTAGATCTTAATATTGCTGTGCTTGCAAAATTTAAAAGAAACATTTATTTTATATTATTCAGTGTAATTGTTTGGAAATTTTCATTTTTCAAGCAAATGTACACAACCCATTCTTTTAATATTGGTATGGGACTTGCCTAACAATTAGGTAAAAGCAGTCATAAGTGAGAGTTTGGCTCAATGAGTTATTTTGATAAGATTTTATTTATTTTAATTGTATAAAGTGTCAAGTTGATATCAAAGTGTGTTTTACACTGAAGTGCAAAAAAAATTAAAATAAAATGAAACTGCATGATGTTACATAAATACCTAAAAAAATAATATCAGTCTATAAAAGCAGAAGGAAAAATCAAAACATAAGTTACAGATTCAATAGCTAAAGAAATGGAAAAAATACCAGCGGCATGCGCACACAATTGAATAATAATAAAAAAAAAGCAAGAAGCGGATTATGTTTATATATATATATATATATATATAAACCTGGAGTGTGGAGTAAAGACTATATAAACACAGCAAGTTTAAAGTAAAACACCTAAAAGCAAAAAAAAAAAAAAAGCTAGATGTGCAGAGATGAAACCAAAACCCTTGTTTTCAGCTAGAAGCAGGTGCTACAAAATAAAAGTCTTACAGTAAAACATAAACTGTTGAAGTCCAGCCTCTTTCTCTGAGAATGTAATTTGTTATAAGAGCAGTGGACAACTGCCACCTTATCTGAGCCAGTGTTGGAGTACTCCTGGGACACAATGCTCATACAAGTTAGTAGGTAGTGAGAACAAATGCTTAACAATTACTATGTTGTTATTTTAGTCAACAAAATGCATTACAGAAAGTGGTGTGAAATGACAGCATAATGTCACAATGTTAAAACAGTAACTAATAATGTCACATACCTTTGGTTCATCATTGGAAGAACAAGATGTGGCCGATGATGTGCTTAGCCTTGACATTTCTGGATTTCTATTTTTTGATCTTCCAATGGATGGAAACCGCTTCTATAAAAACAAAGTTATATGTCCACTTGTTAAAACTACATTAAATGATCACATCAGGGCAATATCACCATCAAAGTTAACATTTACATAAAAGACTAGCAATAGTAGAGCCTGACTGACTAGTGTTCTTTAATCTTCAACTATAACAGCTTTATTAATACCCAAATGAAGTCACTGTGAATGATCAAATTGTTTGTTTCCTTATTGTCCTGCCACAACCTAGTCATATTTTTGTATTGCTCAAAAATTGCAACTTAAATCCTTTTTATTTCTAGAATATACCACAATGAAATTTCTAGAAATGGGATGGAAGGACATAATTACAAATTTTTCAAAATTATCATTATAAAGTTTTTTTGTTTGGTGTAATGCACAAATTGTAAGACACATTTCCAAACGGACAATAAAGATTATTATTACTTTTCATTTACTATAATTATTTATTTTTTGTTAATAATAATTTGTTCAAACAATAATTTTCATTTTCTTATCTCAGGCCCATGAGCTTAGGGATTCTGTAGATATCAACTAGAAAGAGCTTAAAAGGAGTATTATTGATGTTATGCTTTGCATTTCTAAAATAATCAAATGAAATGCTAATATTGTGAACAAATGTGTAAACTTTTACTTGTATACACATAATACAATCTTATTTGGTAGGATTAACATAAGCTGTTAGTAACAAGTAGACTTACCTTGATGGAAGCACTAATAGATTTGCTGCGCTTGTGCTTCTTGGTGGAGGAAGTCGGTGTGGTCGTAGCTTTGAGTATTTTACTTTTAAGCCTAATGTTGTGAGGAGTGTCTGGCAAGGATTGGACATGAGCAAAGAGATTCTGCAACTCATTCTGCGTGTTGCTGGCCACATCATCACATCTGGAACGCTCACGGTCCAAGTAGCATACATTGGTCACCAGTGTCCTACCACTCACAGATTTCTGTATCAAAAAAGAGCAGATAGTACACTCATTATACATTATAAACTCTTTATGGTTCATTATTATTTCAATAATTATTTCATTAAACTAAGCAACAAATAATAAGTTGTTCTAGAAAAAAATGATCATTTTTTTTTTATTTTCTTCCATCTCTGTGGTTCACTATTAGAATAAGTGGAGAATGTGTATTATGTATGTACATGCATGATGTTAAGTCAATACATAGCAAACTGCATACCTTGATTTGGTGTGGATCACTTGAGGTTTCACATTCTGAACCGGGTGATGATTTCTCTAGTCTATTCCAGTAATTAGCAAGGTCAATAACCAATTCTTTGGGAGCCTTTTTAAAATACAAAATATTTACACCATTAAAATATAATTAGAAGTTTTTGTGTGTAGGTGTGTGTGTGTGCTGAAGATACATCAACTAACAGAATTTAGTTTTAAATCTCAGCTAACTGGAAGTTTTCATTAAGACTATTTGTTAGTATGAAAGCCAAAGTCAAGGAGTTTCGTCATAAAGAAGTCATAAATGGCATAAGCACAAAATGTTTACAAGCGACTGCAGTTTCTCATGCTTAACAACTTGTAATTATTTTTAAGTGGATTTACTTTACTAGCCATTGGAATATTTTTTATATCATCTTTTATCTTACTATTATATTTATATAAGCATAACTAATGCATCATATAACTGTCTTTAGACATTTTTTGCAGAAAGCTTTTTTTTTTTTAAAATATATTTTTTTTTTCTAAAATACTTTGACTGGCCAAGAAATAAAATTCAAGAGACACTATCAAACATAGTCACTTGCTCCACACTACCAGGTGTGTCATATCAAAGAACAAATCTTTGGTCTTGTGTCCTCAGACAGAACACATCTTTTGGTTCAATCTCCAATTTGATCAAGTGGAGAAAAAAAAACTGAAGGCAGGTAATGTACAGGGAGGGGCAATTGGAGGTGGTGGTGGGAGGGCTGTTCCCCCATTTTCATGATTTGTGGCTAACAAGCAATATTAGCCTGTGTAAAGGTGTTCTATAGCCAGTGCCCCAGGCAAGCAATTAGACCTCTCCCTCTCACTGGGGCACACAATAGAAGAGCCAGGTAGAGGGTGATGGCTGGTCTGTAATTGGGGGAACCAGCTAAGTTGAGGAGTATTGAATTGAAGTTCAATAGCTTTGATAACAACAGCTACTAGTACTGACTTTTACACCCGCTCTGATTTATTGTTTTCAGTGTAAGAAAATAGTCAACTGGTATCTATGATTTTTTACACAAACAATCCCAACAATGATGTTTAATATGTAGTTAGCTTTACAGTAAAGCTTTTTAATTTATTTTTAGGATGAATTCTTGTATTTTTCTTTATTTCTGCACTACTTTCCACATTTGTTCAAAATAACTGTACAGGTTTCTTCAATTACAAAGTTAAATCAAGCCATATCGTAACAAGATACAGAACATCTCAATACATTTCTAATGTTTCCCATAAAATGAGACCATCCTTTTTTCCCCATAATAGTTTAAAAAAAAAGAAATAAGTTGAACAGAAGAAAAACTTTGACCACCAACATTGATCAGAAAGCCAAAGGAAAAAATATCTTACTTGAAATAATTCATGAGCATTCTCTATCATGAAAGCCACAGCAGGTTCTGTGAGACTAACTATACTGCACACTTCGGAGGCTCCCACTTTCCTGTTCAAGAAGAAAATTGGTGCAAAGATGGTTCCCAGGGTAGCGGGGGTCATCTTGGTCTCTACACAGTCAGCTACTCTCTGCAGAAGACGCAACAGCTGCAATGTCATTTTCTGAGCTGGGCTGGGCATGAGGAGCATCAGCAGCTGCAGGGCAGAGAGCTTCTTCTTGTTGTAACGTTCTTTATCCTCTGGGGTGCTGGCATGTTTTCCAAGATCTGAAAAGGGCAACAATATTTACTCCAGTGTCTAATGACATGGACTTGAAGATCATGTCATTACTATTATATTTTCTGCTGAATAGGTTTCTACAGTCACAACAAGGGCTCTGTGAGATGAAGCTTAGTTTTTCTAAGCATAGTTTTTCTATGACAGGAGTTGAAAATAATGTAAAATATCTGGAGCTGGAATAACATTTTCCATTCAATATCTATCCCACTGACATCATTGAAGACTCACCTATGATTTGGCGGTGTGCTTCCATGTGACGGTCTGTGAGCAATGGTTCTGGCAGCTCCCTTAGAAATTCTTTCAATACACCAGCCACATCATAGGGTGTGTACACCTGAGGGTCAATCATCACTGAGGGTCCCTGGGATATTAGAAGCTCTCTTAATGTGTTCATTCTCACACAGTTCCCGGGTTTACGGAACAAACCTTCTTTGCAGACATCTACAAGAGTTGGGAAAAATGGTCAGCAAATTAGCTTATAAAAACAAAGCCTATCGTTCACCAGATAGACATAATTGAAGAATAAAAGATTAGCAAACAGTTTTATCTTGAAATTGTTACTTAGCAAACTGTTATATCTTGAAATAGTTACTAACTTGATTCCATTCTGAGAAACTTGATCAAAGGTAGCATGAGACAGACTCCCTCGTCAGTCAAAGCTGCTCCAAAAAGGCCATTATTTTTATCTGTTGATAGAGTTTTGATTTATGAACATAAACACCTAGTTTCTTGAATGGATCTTTAACAATATGTGTGTTTCTTTATCAATCTGAGCAAGTATCTATGTGTGTGTGTCTTTAATATATTTCTTTGTGTGTATCTTCATCAAAGTGTGTGTGTGTGTGTATATATACATGTTATTTATTTTGCATATTAAGTTTTATTTTAAGAAAACTGATTCTACAAAATCGTTCTACTCATCCATTGACACTTAGTCTATAATTTCACTTTTAACCCGTAAAGTTTCCAAACTTCTCTGGACCACTTGTCCCCCTCTCTTTCAGCCTAACTCCCCCCAATTCAACTTTGACCTTCTTTTTATTAGCCCAAGAGAAACCACGGGCCAACGTTTGCCCAGGACTAGCGCGCGCTTCAATGGTGTCACGCACCAGGGCAAGGAATAAGAAAAAATGGCAGAAATGATGAACAAGAACCATCTTTTGTCCGTCTGCTAGGCTGAATTCTTAGGGGAATAAGAGCCCAGCCCAGCGCTAAAGACATTTGAGACCATGAATGATTGGTTTTATTGGTCCGCAATAGGCCAAGGATGACCACGTGTCAAGGCGTTATCAGCAGTGTAGAGATAGCCGCATTCAGAGCGCTAATATGCTTTTATGATTGTATGAGAGAAAAGGGGGGGGGGGGGAGTACCAAGGTCCCACTGCCTAGTAG
This sequence comes from Biomphalaria straminea, assembly GCA_021533235.1. Lineage (NCBI taxonomy): Eukaryota > Metazoa > Mollusca > Gastropoda > Planorbidae > Biomphalaria > Biomphalaria straminea. Next base: position 10,623 of record JADKLZ010032930.1, read on the forward strand.
ATCGTTGTGAAGATGATACATAGCAAGTCAACGGGGAGGACTGCCAGTCATTAAAACTCCTTAATGCCAGAACGTGCCGTGTGTCAGGACGATAAATGGTTGGACTTTTGGTCAGACTACAACTGTAACATCAAGATGTGCGTTGGTTGAGTAGGGAAGGGTGAGTGGTGGGGGAATGCACGTGCCCGCTTTAACAACCGCATTACATTCTTAGATCAACCATTTGTATTTTGTTTAAATCGTCAGTAGTTGAGCATTATACAATTTATATAATTGTCAGCTTTTTTTTTTTTTTATAAATGACATCTTAGACACCAAGTGGGTGGAGTGTAAAGACTATATAATGATTACGTTTTGAAACATCTTGTCTTCCCAAGGTCTAAATGGATACTAAAGGCGGAAGCAATGAAATAATCAACAAATCGTTGTTCGAATAATAAAAAGAAAAGGAGAAATAAAAGAAACGTAGTCTTCACCTAGACATCTTGAACTAATAACAAAGTGAAGCGATTTTCATTGAATTTAGTTGCAATGTCACAGGCCTGTTTACTTCTTTCCATTGTAACAATTCAAACATTTGGGTGGCCAGTATTTGAAAAGGAGAGGTAAATATATATGCCAGGTGTTGGGAAATAGGAATAGGACTTAGTAAAAGGTTTAGGAAAAAGTAAACATTAAGCGGTATTCACTGACCCATCAATATTTATTGTTGGTGAAGTTACGTTATCATTTTGAACAAGTATTTCAATCATACTATTACTATGGTCTATATTTTAAGTGACAAAATGGGTTCAAAAAAAAATCAGAAACATTTTTTTAAAATTCTAACTCAACAAGATGTAATCTTAGTAACGAATACATGTACATCGGTGTATTGCATATATACACACTTCAATCATTGCAGAAAACTTTATCTACAAAGTTTTTGACTTGTAGTCAACTGATACCGATGGAGAAATCTCAAATTGCATATATACACTTCAATCATTGCAGAAAACTTTATCTACAAAGTTTTTGACTTGTAGTCAACTGATACCGATAGAGAAATCTCAAAGCGCTTAGGACAGATCAAAGTGAATCGCATTCTAACCAGAAACTGATTTATCTCCCCCTCATTACGACTTCACATATCGGAGCGAATTCCGTCTTTCGGCCGTTGGGTCGACAACACAGATTCGCGAAACTAAGCTGCCCCACTGCCGGGTGTTTACTTTCCCTTTAGAAGTTGGAAGGTGTTGCCGACGATGACCTACCTCCACAAGTACTATCTATCTTCCAGTTCTTTAGAGTAAATAATCCCATTTTATCATTAAGGCATTAAGAGAAGTTCAGGCTAATTTATTGAAATATTTCAACGGTTTATAACTTGTTTTTTTTTTAAATTAAATATGGAACACAAAAAAAAAAAACTAAACGGGACACGTTGTATAAGCCAACACATCAGTTTATATTTAAGGCCTCCACATCAGTCTCTAAGTTATAGGCCTCCACATCACTGGACATCAGTCTAAGTTAAAGGCCTTCACATTAGTCTAACTTAAGGCCTCCACATCAGTCTATTCTAAGTTAAAGACATGTACATCAGTTTAAGTTATAGGCCTACAAATGTTTAAGTTATAGGCCTCCACGTCAGTTTAACTTATACTATAGGCATACACATCAATTTAACTTATACTATAGACTATAGGCCTACACATCAGTTTAAGTAAGTAGGAAAAAAAATTCTATTATTATAAGTTGTGTTGATATCAAGACACCTGGTAAAGGTCAAGAAAAAGTCATTGTTGTTAGATGTGTGTTGGACTTCGCTGGCTGGAAAAGTTTGGCCAGGTTGACACACGATATCGTGTCCAAGCCACACACCACACAATAATAGAGAGGGACAGGGATAGAGAGGGGGTGGACAAGGTAGAACAGATTCAATGGCGGTGTCCCTTGCAGCCCACTAGGTCCACTTTACGTACCTTTGGCCATTTCAACTTGACCTATAGTCCTCAAAGAAAGTCATTCAAGAACAAAGGGACTTACCCCCGGGGCTGGTATAAGGCAAACAATAAAGCAACGCGTGCCCCTTGACTACGTCAAGAAAAGGTAAACTGACCCGTGTTAAGCAATGTGTTCACAGTTTGTTTGGCTTGTCTGTTTGCGCTAGAACACGCCATTTGAACCTTTTGTCATATACAAAGAATTGTAATTTTTTTCGCGAAGATACACAATCGCACAGGTGCGAAGGTTGAATCTATATATATAATCCTCAAAGAATTAGGCCAGACAACAACAACACAATGCAACAACGAGTAATCTATTTTTAGCTCCATTAATCATTTTTTAACGCATTGGCTTTACTTATTTTATAATGCGAAAAATTAGAACCATATTTAAAACTCGAATTATTTATATATTCAATAGTCAAAGAGAAAGTTTTCTGGAGCGCAAATACTCTATAATTACTTAGAAAAAAAAAGATCCATTGACTTGCAAAAGACCTTTAATACGAGTATTTGTGAACAATTGTGGTGGAAAAAAAAAAAACAATTACAAGGTTTAGGGAAAAAAATTGACATTATTTTAAATTGTTAAAAATGTGTTTGATTTCTTTTAAAGCAATAGCTTAACAGACAAATAATTATAGGGATGTTAAATCGACAGGATGGCGCGGGGAATCTGTTGTAAGTAATAAAATGGCTTAATTTAATAATTTTTACACTTTAAATTAGAGCGGGTCCTATAAATTTGCGGGTCCTATGAAATGCGGGCCCCACTGCGGTCGCCGGCCCTGGTAAATAGCGGCATATGCTATGCCGCCGGTCAACTAGTACTTTATAAAAAAAAAAAGGGTCATGGGTGAATTAAGTCAACTTAAGTGGAGCTAAGTCACTCTAATACTAACTAATGACTTACCAGATTTTTTCTTGAATACTGCCACAGTCGTTAATGCCAATTTTCTTTTCTTGTCTGAATCGTGCTCGTCCTCCGAGAGCAAAAGCTCGAGTTTGTCGCCACTCAGATCCAAGAGGAAGGCCAGGTGCATGTGGCACATTTCCAAGAACTTTTCTGGGACACACTTCAATGTCCTGGTCACGTACTTATCTTCCAAATACTGGAGCTGTCTTTGAGTCAGAGCATCCATCTTCTCCAACATTAACAAATCTGCTCAAGATGAAATTGTTTAAACGTGTTTATTCTTCGGGTATCACACACAATTTAAGAAAAGGTTTTAAATAAATAACTGCGAAAAAATATTTAAGTAATATAATTTAGTCGCGACTTGCTGGGACTCAATGTTGATGAACCACTTGACATAATTTAAAATGAATCAAAATTGTTTCATGAAATAGTCAAGAGATACGAAAATAAAACAAATTGAGCAATTTACACTATTCTGTAAGCTAGAAATCTTGGATACAAAGAACTCCAGTGTAAATTAGAGCAGATATACAAAATACTCCTTGTATAAAGAGCACCACTCTATACTTAACGAAATAAAAAAAAAACACGTCCAAGTTCAAACTCTTATAAGATTAGATATGGCTGGATCTGATTATAAGAAGATAAAGACAAAACATGCCAACAAAAAAGAAAAATGACTATTTCATACATTTCAGCCTAAGAAGCAAAAAAAAAAAAAAAGTTGTATTAAAAGAATTTATAAAAAAAAACACGCTTACCTATATCACGCATGATTTTCATATTGATATAATTAATACAAACACAGTCACTATGAATTATGTAGGCTTACAGTGCCGCGAACACTGTTTTGACACTAATTCCTCCGTATGGTCAAAGTCTCTGCGGAGGGACGCATATCTCGATTGGGGTTATCCCCCCATTAATTCGCTAGGAAGAAATGTAACACGCTCGTGTAGTTCTCCTTTAGGGTCAACAGAACGAGACTCGAGTTACCTCTACACGCTTTGAGAGCACCATCAAGGGTCCCGAAGGACCTCACAAACTAATGGAAAATGATGCGCGGGTCCCGCGAGACTCAGCGGGGCGAACCAAATAAACAATGAGCGTGTTTCTTTCCCTGGATGTTAAACAACGCAACTAGCTTTATGTGAGGAATGGTCTCCGAGAGGGGAAACAAGTACACTATGAGAAACCGTAGATGAGCATAGAAATAGTCAATAATTTAGATGTTGATTTTAGAAATACGAGCGTACAGTTTCTGGGCTGGACATTTAACACGAATTCATTGTTAAAATAGCTGAATCCGGAAAGCGTATTTATTTTAATTTCGTTGAAGTTTAAATTCTGTCAGTCGCGAATTTGAGTGACTAAATTGATATTATTTTAAAGAATAAATTACCACAAAAGAGTGTATCTCTGCGTGTGCCCTTTGGCGGCTTTGATTAACACTACATGTTAAAATCACTAGATGGTATTCATAAAGCAAGAGTTGATTCCAATTTGAAAAGGAAATTAATACATGAAAAATACGTAACAATAATAACCATATATCTGTGCAATGTCCCCAGGAGGCGAGAATACATAATATAATAGCAGCTGTTGGAATAAGAGTAATGTCAGTAGCTTAAATAGTTATCAAATCTTAGAGTAAGACAAAGTTGAATAAAACGTAGACATCATACATACTCTAACATAGCTCCCCATTATTTTTTAAATATTAATAACGCTAAAAGCAGTTCATGCGTTTATTTGTTAACATAAGATCTTTAAGCTAAAAGCTGATAAGATATAACAGTATAACGTCAATAAATTTCTAAGGCTAATCCTATACAAATACGGCTAGAATACTATCAATAGAAAGAACAAGCACACAATGTCGTCAATGTAGATTAGACATGATTAGTTGTTTTTTTTTTTTAAGTGCGGATCTAGAATCTAGATTATTCTAGATTCATTTTACCATTCTGAAACTTGACCTAATATAATTAGCCTATTATAAATATTCATATTTAAATATCAAATAAGATGCATTAGGTGGGCTTGATTGCTTGAAACATATTTTTAAAAATATAAACAAGAAGGCTTGTATTTGGTCATTGTATTAAGAAAGGAATGAGTTTACAGATGTGGAGCATTCTAAGTTTAAGTTATATTTGTTGGTAGTCTTTCACTTACACTGTATTTTGTATTAGTCTAGATATTTGAACAATTGTAGATAAATATATGTCACCTAACTGTCCCTTCGCTATACTCAGACGTTATACATTGTTATAATGATTGTTAGTGAATCACCGAATGTTGTTAATCGATACACCATTTATAGGTATTGAAAGAGTAAGGAAAGTATTAATTCTTACCTAAATGAAGTTATCGTTTCTTCAATATTTATGTCCACGATTCAATGTCATTACTACAAAAACTCCATAAAAATTCAAGCGACAAACAACAACTTTGATAATCCAAGGTCCAAGTTTTTTTGTTTTTTTGTCGGAATATTTATCCAGAGAAATAATTCAACTTTAACGAAAGATTATCCAAAAGTTGAAATTAAGCAAAAGACATAAGTCTATGCCTTCAATATCCACAACGATTCGACTAAGTCATGTAGATAAGCACACAGAGATTCTGCATTACTGATATAAAGCTATCAGAAGACTATACTTTCAAATTGAACTCAATCTAGCCGATGTACCATTATATATGGTGGTCAAAATATAAATCAGCTGTTGACTACTAGATTTCGAAGATAATTGACAAGTGGTCAATAGAAAAGGTGGAGCCTATGTACTAAGCCACGCCTCCAACCAATCCAAAATAGTTTTTTTTAACAATACCTTTGCCTACTGTCCGATGACCGGATGTGATGAACATTACGTAATGGACATGCGTACATAGCAACAGAATCATTTAGGGGGTTGGACTATTTTCCACATTTATTAATTTAGATCTAGAATAATCTAGATCAACTAGACTCTAGATCTAGTTATAGGTCAACATGGTGGATTTTCAAATTCAAAGGGCTTAGGCTTAGATCTAGATCTATCTTCTTATCTTATGAAATGCAAATAATGGCAAATCTGACTTTAGAATTTAGATAATCTAGATCTAGTCTATATCTATATCTTATCGAAATTCCTGTTTATTATATTTCTCTAAAAAGCATTCAATAAAGTTCACCATCATAGCTTGCTAAGGCTGCTAAGCAAATACACCAATTGATTTATCTAGGATTTATTAATTAATAGGTAGAGACAGAGAAAAATTGTATTAATCTAGGTCTAGATCTATTCTAATAATTGGCTCTAAATAAATAAAAATAACAGTAAGCTCAGTAAACCTAAACCCTAAAGTTAAAGTCTAAGGTCCTCTACTGTTTCTAATTTACATAAACGATAAATACCACTAAATGTATTATATGGAGTCTAGATCTAGAAAAAGTCTAGATCTCCTTCTAGTTTTGAACTTCTAGATCTAATTCTAATTGCATAAGTTTGGGAACAAAAGTTCAACTATTAGAAGAGGGCTGCATTACATGATAATATATTGATAATTGATAGAGAGTCTAGATCTAGAACAATAATAATATAAAAAAAAAGAGAATACTGAAATTTTACAAAGAGAATTTAAATAGACTCTAGATATAGACTAGAGATCTCATCTAATTAAAAATATAGATCTAGATGTTACTTAAAAAAGAAGATGATTAGGCTCTATGCGTGTTCCTATGTCCATCTAGACTCTAGTCATGCATGTTAATCAGTTATTTAAAAACTGCAAGTCATTCACATTTGTTTTCCTGGCTGACTCAGGCAACCCATTCCATGCTTTAAAGTCTAATAGCACTGGGAAAGAAGGAGCATTATACACATTTGTCCTAGCATATGGAACAAGAAATGTGCCATCATCTTTGTGTCTTTTTGAGTAGACACTGGATCTAGAGTCTAGCTAGATCTAGTCACTATAGTCTTGACTAATCAATAGGCCAGGACTGTGACTCCTCTAATAGCTCTAGATCTCTCTCTCTCTACAAATCTATATTAACTATATTATATAGATTTATATAGATCTAGATCTAGAATGGATGTCTAGATTAGAGTAATACTTAGTAATAGAGTTTATATCTAATCTACATTTAGACTAGATTTAGATCTAAATCTATTCATTGGCGTAGCTAGGAATTTGTCATCATTTGGGGGGGGGGGGGGGGGGTGTTTTTTTATGGGGGGCGGCCACCAAAAAAAAAGAAAATATAAAATTTTAAATAAAAAAAAAAATCGAACACTCATTCCCCCCCGCCCCGGCCCTTTTAAAGGGGGTACCCGTTTTTTTCCCAAATCCCCCCCCCCCTTTTGTTTTCTTAGTTACGCCATTGGATACTCATACTGGAAAATCTAACTACACTCTACTAGTACTAGATCTAGATTAGATCACTAGCTAGAGAGACTAAATTAGATTCTCTGGAGTCTTAATAATATTAAATATGATCTAAGCTAGGCTGACTAGATCTAGATCTAATCTATCTAGATCTAGAGACTAGATCAAGCTCAGTATAATTATAATACTATAGACCATATATAGTAGATCTAGATCTAGACTCTATATATAGACTATCTAGATCTAGAATCTATATACTATACTGACTATAGAGATCTAGATCTAGACTCTAGATCTATGGTATGGTCTATGATCTATGTCTAGACTATATATAATTTAATCATCTAGACTCTAGATCTAGACTATATAATATACATCTAGATTCTAGATCTAGACTAGAAACTAGAATACAACAGAATAGTGAACGGCTTTTTTACTACAGTCTACTAGATCTATGTGTAGACTACCGGTACACATCAAAAGCCAAGCGTAGGCAACCTACTTTCATTTTTCTTAACTTAGTGTTAAACAGGCAACACAGAAACATTACTTACCGGGTCCGTGATCCATATTTCAGTACGCCTATGGTCTAATCCAAAGTAACGATAAGATGTATATGGTCTAAATGAATATGTAAACAATTTGTATAGAACTATAAATCTATCCACATCTAATTAATTAAATAGCACAACTAACAGAATCAAGAGAATTTTAAAATATTAAAATCTATAATCCAAATTGTTGAAATCGCCGCGGCGTTTGTTTGATTTCTAACAAAGATCGTGATTGGCTAGAAAAGATTGCCCTGAGGGTTGATGCTGTTTTATTATTAAGCTATGCAAGGTCAAAGGTGAATTTGTATGCGCATTGGCGGAAGCAAGGTCGGTTCCTGTTAACTTTGAGAGCTGAATTTAAACAAAATTAACTAAGTCTATAATATATCTAGTTACAAATACTTTCTTTCGATTATTTTATGATTGGTTTAAAAGCGAAAGTCAGAAAATACCCTAAACAAATTTAACAACTATCTGGGGTAATAATAAAAATGACGATCTAGATCTATAATCTAGATAAACAGCAAACCATTCGTATGCTCTACTTTCACTTTCAGTCAGTGTCAGACTCAGTGACTTTCCCTTTGAATTTTCTATAGAAATAAACAACGATAGACTCAACTCTAGTCTAAATCTAAGAACAGAATAAAGCAATAATGAATTATTAATTCTTGATAACTCATAAGACAAGATCTAGATCTATATATATTATAATATATCTATATATTAAATATAGAGACTAGATCTAGATCTATATTATAAATTATAATTATCTATTCTAGATCTAGAATCTAGCTAGATTCTAGATCTATATGATATATCTTAGTTAGTCTTAAAATATCATATAATGATAATGAATAATGATCATATCTAGATCTAGATCGTTTAACTTTAACCACAATCAATTCACATACATACACTAAGCTCCAGCTAAGGCTAATGGCATTAGAATTAGATTAGATCTAGATGTATATTTTGAAAACTAGACTCTAGTTACTAGCTATTAACCCAATATTATATATAGATAAATATATGATAATATATCAGATGTCCAGGTATAAAATCTATTTATGGACAGTATTTATAATTATTCCAAATTATATTCACCCCAAACTTTCAAAAATATTTAGATTTCTCTTTTTTTTTTGATGGTATTAATAATAGCATGCATTACCTTTAAGATGTCTAGCTTAGAAAATGAGAATAGTTACTAGTTAGGTTAAGACATAAATAGTAAGCCTAAAAGTTTAAATCTAGAATTACCTCTTTTGGTCTATTCTAGTATCATCAAAGAGCAGAGCAGGGTTGCTTAAATTACAAAAATTCAAAACAAGTGAATGTAGATCGAGCAACAATGATTAAAAAAACAACATTAAAAGAATCTATCTGTTTTTGTACTGGTCAATTCCTAAAGGTATAAAAAGCACACAATGAAAACAAATTGAGAACAAGACAGCACAAATTTAGGCTAAGAACAGAAGATATTATGCAAACATGTTATGATCATGATTATATAAAAAAAATTAATTTCAAAAAATTGTTTCACAGCAATACAAATCAATAAATGAATTATGATTGCTTAAAAAATTAAAATATTTGCTATAGTTATTATGGAGTGTCATAAAGATGATGGAAGAGAACAGGTCAATAAAACCTTTGAAAAGAGTGGTTAAAAACAATTATAAAACTGTCAGTAGTCCTCCGTTATTTTAACTTAAATAGTTTGTTTTGACTAACAGTGTCACACTTTAATAAGTACATTTTGGTTGTGATTGATGATTGTATTGAAACAAACTTGTTCTTAATATAAATGGTTACATTTTGGTTCAACTGAAAATAAAAAAAAAATTAAAAAAAAAAACTCTTGAAATTTCATTGAGATTTCTAAGTAAAACAAAATAGAAAATCATTGTTCTAAAAGTATTTATAAACAAATATCTTTCAAGAAATATAAATTTGTATGAATATTTGTTTTCAGTTTAAAAACATCTAAAAAAGTAAAATGTCAGAAGAGATAAAAAAGTTTAAACTGAGAGATGAGAAGCATGTTGTGGCAGAAATAGAAATAATGGCCTGGTCACCCACCATGGACTTACTGGCTTTAGCAAATGTTAATGGAGAGGTAAATATATCTTCTCTTCAATGGCATAGCATAGTGAGCAATAGACAGTTTTTCTTCTACATAATTACATCTGCACTTTTATTTAGGTATTTGTTAATAGACTGTCCTGGCAGAGAGTTTGGTCTTTAGCGCCGCCTTCTGATGGAGATAAAGCTTGTGGACTTGCTTGGAGACCAGATGGAAAAGGTAATAGTAGCATTGCTGTTAATCATGTTTTTTTTTTTTTGGAAACAGAGGTCTGTTTGACAAGTTTTAATACATATATATTTTTTTAAAAATATTTACAAAAAGCAGTCTAGATCTTTATCTTAAAAAAAAAAATCATTTCTAAATGGGAAACAACAATTAAACAAGAGAGGATTACTCTTCTAGATTTGAATATTTTGGAATAGAATTTTCTCAATACTTTTGTTCAAAGCTAGTTAGGCTATTCCATGATTTTGCATGTACATTCGTTAAAAGTATTTCTCTTTAGTGTCCTGAATGTAGAGCATCCACAGAGGAATGTGCATCTAAGAAGAGCCAAATCATTTTGATCCATAATTACTGTTACTAGTATTGTTTCCTTTATCGTTTCTTTCTATCAGTCATTGCAGTTGGATATAAATCTGGAGTGATTAGAATCTGTGACGTAGAGAAGGGAGATCTTGTGTATGTAGGTCTTGTGAAAGGGGGTGTGACATATCTGGAGTGGATGCAGCAGTCAAAGCGTATGTGTGAAGGTCCAGACCTTTATGTGGAGGATAACACTTCCAAATATCTACCAACAGCACAGCAAGTGCATTCATTGTGAGTTTGATTTGGTTATAGTTGTATGAATAAGCTTTTTCTATTGTGTCTACTTTCTCTCTTGTTTTAGCATATCATGGTTACAAACTATTTAGTGGAGTTCTGTTTTCTTGAGACCATGATAAATGCACTTGAAATGACTCAGTTTAATAATTATTTTTTGTTTATAGAAATAAAATTATTTTCACAAGTATGCTAATTATTGCATTTCAGATATACAGACAACTCACTTTCAAAAGATCATTCGTAAGTTTGAAGATAATTATTTCAACTTTATTGAATTCAGTTGGGAATTCTACAATTTTTTTTTTAACTTTCAAAAACAAACTAAAATTTTGAGTAAATGAAACTATTTTAATTAAAAATGAAAATGTAAAAACTATAAATTATTATTTCAGAACATTGGAAGCTCACGAAAGATTCAGGTCACTCACTTCACAGAAGGAGTAAGTTTTCCCTGATTCTAACCAAAGCAAAATATTTACCATTAAAAATACTGTAGAAATGCTGAAGAAAAAAAAACAACACATTTTATGAACATGATTCATCTTTCAGTAATTAATTTTTTTTTTTTTAATTTTAAACTTTTATCTTCTTTTCAGATTGAATTTGTTTATTGTTGGCACTGACATCAATGAAGTCAACCTATTTTCTTATGGTGCCTTTCCAACTGGTGTCATGAATGTTTCTATTGATGGAGTCTCTGAGGTTATTTGAAAAAAATAATAAATTTAATGTCCATTACCTTATATAGTAGCATGTTTCTAAACAACTAATGTTAATGCTTTATGTATTTAGAAACAGGTAGTTGACTCTGCAGTTGTGTCACCTGACCTGAGCTACCTTTCTGTTGTCATTAAGTCGACTAATTCTTCAGGGTATACCAGCTACTGGACTAAAACTGTAGGTTTTTGGTTTTCCTTTCTTCTTTTTCAATTTTATTTGATAAAAGTGACTAATTGCTAATTAAATATTTTGCTTCAATGTTGCAGTTCCACACATCCTTACTGTTGGCCAGACACAGGGAAATTCAAATCTTAGCATCCAAGTATATCATGATTGCATCAGCACAGAAGGTGAGCTTAATTATTCAATGTTTTAGAAATTGTTTTTGAAATCAAACAAAGGTGAAATGTTGAAGCACCTGGCCACCAAGATAACCTTTATCCCTTTAAAACTTTTTCTTATGTTACTTCTTGGAAGACTTATAATTTCATGACTTAACTAGGAAAAATTAAATCCTAATGATCCTTATATTGACAAAACCTTTCCCTTGTAAAACATCATCACAGATATGCAAATTAGACCTTTGACCTTAGAAAATTAAATAGGATAGACCTTAATGGTAAGGAAATTCTGTGAAAGGGTAAGATGAAGCTGAGATGCATATGTTGAACTCATACAGCTATGATTACCTTAAGTCGCTTTAGTCAAGTGCAGTTGTATGAGAATTTATCTCTTTAAAAACAAAGAAGAAAAAAAAAGCTTTCTTCCTCACTAAACTTCATCTAACATTGGACACTGTTTGTACAACCAATAAGTACTTGATTAGATCAATTTGTAACTTGTACCATTCAAGCTAACCTCTTCCACAGTGGTGAAATAAATCATCTATAAGACATTGCTTGAAATAACACTATTTCTTAAAAAAAAACAAAAAAACAAATTATATATGTCATTTTTATTAACTTTTGTCATAAAGAACTTTGAGCCATCTTAAATTCTTTTTTTCCTTTAAATCTTGTGATTTGCCCAAATTCTAAAGGACTTTCATGTATAGACAGAACATTTGTCATCCATCCAGCACTCATGGTCTCTATTTTAACAATCTGTTACAACCCTAATAGATATCTAATGATAAATGTATATATATATATATGTAATAGATTCAAAGTCAACACTAGAATTGTGTAAATTAGAACAAAATCCATGTCCCTATGTCCAGGAGTTAGAGGTCATCATTGAACAGATGTTTGAGGCTTGGGAGGAGATCCTCAGGGAGATGGATTCCAAGCTTCTCAAGTTTGCTGAGTCCAAGAAAGTGAGTAGATTTATGTCTTCTGTCACTCTAATCTTTCTTACATTCTAGTCCCTCCCCCCTTTCCCTTATCACCCCCAAGCTGTCACTTTGAACACTTTTAGTTCTGGTCATTGCTGACCTATTGCTGGTTAATGCTGACCTATTGCTGGTTAATGCTG
>JADKLZ010032932.1:0-22812 GCA_021533235.1 Biomphalaria straminea
ATGAAAATAACGTACGGCTAATTTGAAACAATGCTTCGATTTTTTTTTCTTTAAATCTGAAAAATATTTTAATTATTTTTAATTAGTCTTTTATTGTGGATTACAAAAAAGTGAAACCAGACTTATAGTTTCAATCGCCCCTCAATGCTCCTAGCTGTCTTCTCAAACTCTGCCCACCGGCCAGAAAGTTTGGTCTAGGACAGCGGTTCTCAACCTTTTTAGCTAGGTGACCCATTTTTAAAATTCCTCACTTATTCGCGATCCCAATCAGTAAATTATTTTGTTTATAAGTATGATGTTAAAAAAATATTATTGTCGGCCTAATCATCCAATTATAAAAAATGAAATCATTTCTTTATGTGACTGATTTCTTTACATTTGTATCGCCTTTTCACATTCCAAACACGTGACAATTTTCTGTATTTAAACTTGGTAACTAACATGCTGATTATTGCTATTAGAAGAATGTGTAACACAGACAAATCAGTACACGACTGCAAACGCTTGATCCAGATTTGTGACAGAAATGTTTCACTGTTCAACTATGTCAGTCTCCTAAAAATCTCTAACTTTCATCTGATTTCTGGAAAGTGCTAATGGGACATGGAGTAGATTTGGAGAGTAGGAGGACTAGAAGAATGTACAAATATTCTTTTCCGAAAATTATCATTTTATCTGTTTAAAGGTTCAAAGTCAATTTCCTCACAGAGAGCAGATAAGGTTGGAGCATGTCAATTTCATTTTACGTTACAAATAAGATGTAATGCTGTTTTATTTTGTCTTTATTGCTGATTTAATTAATGGGAATGGCAGAGGAAACTGGTGCATGTCTTACAAGAGTGTCCCACAGTTGCGGGAAATCAACTGAAGGGTCAATGAACTGCGAGGGAGCTTTGAGGCACTACGTTCAACAAAAGTTTCTTTACCAGAGCACTACAGGAAGCCCATGCTTTTCTTCCCTGCTACCATTTGGAGTTCATCCAAGGTTCATGTTGTCCAATGCGTTATATATATAATATTTCTAAACAGAGTTTACGTATTAAAATTTATGGATGCTTTAATCAACCTTTTCTAAAACGTACATTGTTTAGTTCATATATTATGATTAAGCATTTATTGTTACAGGATAATCACAATGGATAACGAAATTAGAAGCCTTTAAGTCTTACTAACACTTTAAGTATGGTGATTAACTCGGAATCATATAAAATAATCATATAAGATATCATTAATTTCAACTTGGTAAATTATATTTGCTGGGCAGTTACAAGGTTCGAAATCAATTCTGATTCAGTTGTCTTCCACATTTATCCTTCAATAAAAATATATTTAGTAAATTCCAATGGAACAAAAAACTTAATTTGTGACAAGTCTAATACGTTAGTATGGACTAAAAAGAAATTCAATTGTCTTAAGTAACTCCTGACAAATAAAATTAAATTGTCAATCGACCCCCAAGAGGTCTCGACCTACAGGTTGAGAACACCAAGGCTAGGATGCAACAATCTTCACTTTGAAAGGAATATCCCAAATATGTAAAAAATGATAAAGAGAAATCGTGTATACAAAAACATAAGACTACAGGTTTTACAAAAACACAAAGAAAGATCATTGGGAAAATATTTGTTTAATGTCACGCAAACTCTATCAGAAAGTAACTAAAATACAACTTTTGGAATGTTTGGAGTGTGACACATGTCCCAGCAGATTACAGTCAATTCATGTTCTACATGCATACCATTGATACAATCTATTTATACAATCTAGCATGCGAAATGCAGCGTTGACAGTAGGAATACATCAGTTTAAAGTGAGACAAGGCAGAATTCAGATTAGAGAGAGAGAGAATGTTAGGGTCATCACAGTGAGATATTTTAAATATGGAAAGATACAGATAGAGAGAAAAATGTCAAAACATAATCACATCTTGTTGCTTGCATTCATCTCATAAGGAACTAGTAAAGGGAAGTAACTAGAAAAAAAAGTAAGAGACGAGAAGACAAAATTACTGTAATAGCATTAAATAATACTTCCGTTCAAATTATAGTTAAAGTTTTACCCTATACAAACATTTAAAAATATATATATATATACAAATTATATATACAAAGGAACTGTTGTTATATAGTGGACAACATTCTTCAAACATATAAACTGTCTACAATCAACCCCATAATCAAATGTATGTTCTTACTGGATAAAAAAATATTTTTAGTCATTAAAAGTGAAATTTAAAAAGCGCAATGAATAAATGTTTGTCTGTCACACTTAGAAACATGTAATCCACTACCAATTAATGTTATTCTCACACAAATGTTTACAGTGTCTAGACCAAATATCAACATTAAGCTTGCCTATATGTACACTTCAATGAAACTTGTAATATCATGTTGATTAATACTAGCTAGTCATTTGAGCAAAAATAAGTTGTACAAATAAATATTGCTAATCAAATAATACTGGACTGTTGTATCTAAGGAATTGAAAACTAGAATACCAAATTAATTTGGCATGAATGAAAAGAGAACATCACTTCAACCAAAGCATTAAAAGTATGGTGTTGGACAATCAGTGACTACGATAAAAAAAAATATTGGTTAAGCAGCTCATGAACAAATATCAGAAAATCTAAGCCACCCAAATTCTTAGGAAAAAAATTTGAGGACATAAATATTTCTGAATTTGTTACAAATATCAATATTAGAAAACGTACAAATTATTTTCATCAAAAAACTATGGGCACCAAGCCAATGTTATTAGTAATGAGCAACATCTCATGTGATAACAAACATTAAAAAAATTAACTATAAATTTAATAAAGAATCAATTTTTGGCAAAAATCAAATTATATTGAGAAGAGTATCAATTTTGTGTGAACTTTTAGTCCCTTACAAAAAAAAAATGTTTATAACATTTCAGTGAGTTTCTTTGATTCAAAGTGCATTTTATTATCCATGAGGAAATCCTTATTATCATGACTAGTTAAATTTTGTGTTTAAGAAATCCTTGAGGATCACAGTTATTGACTTTTTCAAACTGAGATGTCTCCATGTTTTTATTTTCCTTGAAGATTATTTTGCTCATTCCCAGAGCATGACATGTTCAGTTTGTTTAAGGTAATTAATGTCAATTATGAGTAGGTGTCGAAATCAAATCACAGAATACACTATATACACAGCACTAAAATTCCATGTCATGAATTGTATAGAAAATCAATTCACTTAGGTGAATGTCATGTATTGTTTGGGAAATCAATTCACTGTGATGAAATATTTCTGGAGTACTGAACTATATAAAGCTAATGAAGGCAATTACTGATTGCAAAATAAAGCTAACACACAGTCAAGCTCTTAATTAGCTTTCACAATTTGAGAATGTAAGGGAACACATTCTTCTTGGTTGATAAGTTAAGAGTTAAATATTGTACATATATACACTTGTGGTCAACTTGTCTCCATTATTAAAAATATTCAGAGTAGCCAATGCTGGAGACGGAAAATATACAAATAATCCTCTTGTTAGAAAGGGCTCAACAGTTCAACTTTGCATCAGCACATACTAAAATGTTTCTGCTAAAACAATTTCTTTTGGACCAAAAAACTTGTATGTCGAATAATATCACAAAATAGAACATAAAATGTCTTCATGCCATCAGTTGAACTTCACTGACTAAGCAAACAGACTATATAGATGTTTCAAGAGTATTGTTACTCTGGGCCATGTGGAGCAGACATCTCGGCATAATGGGGGTCTAAAAAAAAAAGAAAAAAAAAAGGTTAGAAATACAATAAAAACAAGATGTGGAAAATAATCACATAATGTAATGCTGCATATGGACAGTTGGAAATATGTTCACTTATAAATAAATAAAGGTCTAGCAATTGTCTTTTTTTTTCCAATTACAAGGATTTGCGAGCTTGTGTTTTATAACATTGTCATATTGTTCAGATGTTATAATATGATAGGGAAAATTATTTTAAAAGGAAAATTATTTATCTTGTTTTCATTTTATATGGCATAAATCATCAATCACCAGAATTTTTAACATAAATTTTGGATTGTTAAAGTCCTTATTCATAGATCGACATATGAGGGAATATAATATCATTAGCACATAAGAAAAGCCAATTCAATGCAACAATAGTATTACAATGGTGTATGGTGGCTAAGTAGTTTAGTGTTTGGCTTCCGAACCTGGGGTCCTAGGTTCAAATACCAGCAAAGACGGATTTTGAATTTTAGGATTATTAGGTGCCTGTGCCCATCCAACTCTAATGGATACCTGACTTAAGGAAAGTAAGGACGGTAGGTCGTTGTGCTGGCTACATCACACACAGCTTGTAAACCGTTGGCCAAAGAAACAGATGACCTTAACATCATCTGCCCTATATATTGCAAGGTCTCAAAGGGGAACTTTACTTTTAATCACTACAAGGCTTTATCCATGACTTTCAAAATGGAATTTCATAATGAACACCGCACCAATTGATTGTTTAAATGTTAATTTCAACCAAAATTATGACATATATACTTACACCAGGGACTTTACAGGATTTCAATTCCTTCCTTGAGAATTTTAGCTGACCATTGCTTGGTGTCAAGGGAGCCTTTACTGTGTTGATAGGGAAACTTGGCAAATAATTAATCTCATTCTCAGACTGAGAGAAAATGTACTTCGGGCTGAAGGAATTTGACAGTGACAATGGGAGTGGCTTCAGCCTTGGCGACAGATTCTGAATAGCTGGTGATGAATTTTCTGAATTTATTTTCGTCGAGGAAAGACAAATATTTTCTTTAAAGGCGTTTGCAATGTTGGTGGCTTGAAGGGATACATTTTCTGGAAGGTTTTCTTTTTGTGATGAAGTAAATGGAGAATTTTCCAAGCACTCCTGCTTAGGGGGGGAACAGTCTGCTGGAGTATTAATTGTGTTGCCTCGTTTATGCCTGGGTCGAGATAATCTTGAGTCCCCAGTTGGCTTGGATGAAGTAGGAGACATTAGAAGATCACTCAATACAGGACCAGAATTCTAGAAGAACACAAAAATATTTAAAATCAGTTGTGAAATAAAGATAAATATATCCTTAACAGAAACATGAAATGCATGGTAAATGTATATCTGATCATTATTACAGATAGGGTTTCATTTAGCTGAAATGATTTCCTTATAAAATAAAGAGTGGGTTTACAACTTGCATTTGTTTGGAATAACCAAAAGATATAGTATTAAATGCAACTACAAAAATAGGAATATGCTTAATATGAAATTTGTTATAGATGTTTGCGTACATTCAATATTAGATCTTAATATTGCTGTGCTTGCAAAATTTAAAAGAAACATTTAGTTTATATTATTCAGTGTAATTGTTTGGAAATTTTCATTTTTCAAGCAAATGTACACAACCCATTCTTTTAATATTGGTATGGGACTTGCCTAACAATTAGGTAAAAGCAGTCATAAGTGAGAGTTTGGCTCAATGAGTTATTTTGATAAGATTTTATTTATTTTAATTGTATAAAGTGTCAAGTTGATATCAAAGTGTGTTTTACACTGAAGTGCAAAAAAAATTAAAATAAAATGAAACTGCATGATGTTACATAAATACCTAAAAAAATAATAATATCAGTCTATAAAAGCAGAAGGAAAAATCAAAACATAAGTTACAGATTCAATAGCTAAAGAAATGGAAAAATACCAGCGGCATGCGCACACAATTGAATAATAATAATAAAAAAGCAAGAAGCGGATTACGTTTATATATATATATATATATATATAAACCTGGAGTGTGGAGTAAAGACTATATAAACACAGCAAGTTTAAAGTAAAACACCTAAAAGCAAAAAAAAAAAAAAAGCTAGATGTGCAGAGATGAAACCAAAACCCTTGTTTTCAGCTAGAAGCAGGTGCTACAAAATAAAAGTCTTACAGTAAAACATAAACTGTTGAAGTCCAGCCTCTTTCTCTGAGAATGTAATTTGTTATAAGAGCAGTGGACAACTGCCACCTTATCTGAGCCAGTGTGGGAGTAGTCCTGGGACACAATGCTTATACAAGTTAGTAGGTAGTGAGAACAAATGCTTAACAATTACTATGTTGTTATTTTAGTCAACAAAATGCATTACAGAAAGTGGTGTGAAATGACAGCATAATGTCACAATGTTAAAACAGTAACTAATAATGTCACATACCTTTGGTTCATCATTGGAAGAACAAGATGTGGCCGATGATGTGCTTAGCCTTGACATTTCTGGATATCTATTTTTTGATCTTCCAATGGATGGAAACCGCTTCTATAAAAACAAAGTTATATGTCCACTTGTTAAAACTACATTAAATGATCACATCAGGGCAATATCACCATCAAAGTTAACATTTACATAAAAGACTAGCAATAGTAGAGCCTGACTGACTAGTGTTCTTTAATCTTCAACTATAACAGCTTTATTAATACCCAAATGAAGTCACTGTGAATGATCATATTGTTTGTTTCCTTATTGTCCTGCCACAACCTAGTCATATTTTTGTATTGCTCAAAAATTGCAACTTAAATCCTTTTTATTTCTAGAATGAAATTTCTAGAAATGGGATGGAAGGACATAATTACAAATTTTTCAAAATTATCATTATAAAGTTTTTTTGTTTGGTGTAATGCACAAATTGTAAGACACATTTCCAAACGGACAATAAAGATTATTATTACTTTTCATTTACTATAATTATTTATTTTTTGTTAATTTTTTACAAATATTTTTGAAGTTCAAACAATAATTTTCATTTTCTTATCTCAGGCCCATGAGCTTAGGGATTCTGTAGATATCAACTAGAAAGAGCTTAAAAGGAGTATTATTGATGTTATGCTTTGCATTTCTAAAATAATCAAATGAAATGCTAATATTGTGAACAAATGTGTAAACTTTTACTTGTATACACATAATACAATCTTATTTGGTAGGATTAACATAAGCTGTTAGTAACAAGTAGACTTACCTTGATGGAAGCACTAATAGATTTGCTGCGCTTGTGCTTCTTGGTGGAGGAAGTCGGTGTGGTCGTAGCTTTGAGTATTTTACTTTTAAGCCTAATGTTGTGAGGAGTGTCTGGCAAGGATTGGACATGAGCAAAGAGATTCTGCAACTCATTCTGCGTGTTGCTGGCCACATCATCACATCTGGAACGCTCACGGTCCAAGTAGCATACATTGGTCACCAGTGTCCTACCACTCACAGATTTCTGTATCAAAAAAGAGCAGATAGTACACTCATTATACATTATAAACTCTTTATGGTTCATTATTATTTCAATAATTATTTCATTAAACTAAGCAACAAATAATAAGTTGTTCTAGGAAAAAATGATCATTTTTTTTTTTATTTTCTTCCATCTCTGTGGTTCACTATTAGAATAAGTGGAGAATGTGTATTATGTATGTACATGCATGATGTTAAGTCAATACATAGCAAACTGCATACCTTGATTTGGTGTGGATCACTTGAGGTTTCACATTCTGAACCTGGTGATGATTTCTCTAGTCTATTCCAGTAATTAGCAAGGTCAATAACCAATTCTTTGGGAGCCTTTTTAAAATACAAAACATTTACACCATTAAAATACAATTAGAAGATTTTGTGTGTAGGTGTGTGTGTGTGTGCTGAAGATACATCAGCTAACAGAATTTAGTTTTAAATCTCAGCTAACTGGAAGTTTTCATTAAGACTATTTGTTAGTATGAAAGCCAAAGTCAAGGAGTTTCGTCATAAAGAAGTCATAAATGGCATAAGCACAAAATGTTTACAAGCGACTGCAGTTTCTCATGCTTAACAACTTGTAATTATTTTTAAGTGGATTTACTTTACTAGCCATTGGAATATTTTTTATATCATCTTTTATCTTACTATTATATTTATATAAGCATAACTAATGCATCATATAACTGTCTTTAGACATTTTTTGCAGAAAGCTTTTTTTTTTTTTAAATATATTTTTTTTTCTAAAATACTTTGACTGGCCAAGAAATAAAATTCAAGAGACACTATCAAACATAGTCACTTGCTCCACACTACCAGGTGTGTCATATCAAAGAACAAATCTTTGGTCTTGTGTCCTCAGACAGAACACATCTTTTGGTTCAATCTCCAATTTGATCAAGTGGAGAAAAAAACTGAAGGCAGGTAATGTACAGGGAGGGGCAATTGGAGGTGGTGGTGGGAGGGCTGTTCCCCCATTTTCATGATTTGTGGCTAACAAGCAATATTAGCCTGTGTAAAGGTGTTCTATAGCCAGTGCCCCAGGCAAGCAATTAGACCTCTCCCTCTCACTGGGGCACACAATAGAAGAGCCAGGTAGAGGGTGATGGCTGGTCTGTAATTGGGGGAACCAGCTAAGTTGAGGAGTATTGAATTGAAGTTCAATAGCTTTGATAACAACAGCTACTAGTACTGACTTTTACACCCTCTCTGATTTATTGTTTTCAGTGTAAGAAAATAGTCAACTGGTATCTATGATTTTTTACACAACCAATCCCAACAATGATGTTTAATATGTAGTTAGCTTTACAGTAAAGCTTTTTAATTTATTTTTAGGATGAATTCTTGTATTTTTCTTTATTTCTGCACTACTTTCCACATTTGTTCAAAATAACTGTACAGGTTTCTTCAATTACAAAGTTAAATCAAGCCATATCGTAACAAGATACAGAACATCTCAATACATTTCTAATGTTTCCCATAAAATGAGACCATCCTTTTTTTTCCCCATAATAGTTTAAAAAAAAAGAAATAAGTTGAACAGAAGAAAAACTTTGACCACCAACATTGATCAGAAAGCCAAAGGAAAAAATATCTTACTTGAAATAATTCATGAGCATTCTCTATCATGAAAGCCACAGCAGGTTCTGTGAGACTAACTATACTGCACACTTCGGAGGCTCCCACTTTCCTGTTCAAGAAGAAAATTGGTGCAAAGATGGTTCCCAGGGTAGCAGGGGTCATCTTGGTCTCTACACAGTCAGCTACTCTCTGCAGAAGACGCAACAGCTGCAATGTCATTTTCTGAGCTGGGCTGGGCATGAGGAGCATCAGCAGCTGCAGGGCAGAGAGCTTCTTCTTGTTGTAACGTTCTTTATCCTCTGGGGTGCTGGCATGTTTTCCAAGATCTGAAAAAGGGCAACAATATTTACTCCAGTGTCTAATAACATGGACTTGAAGATCATAACATTATTATATTTTCTGCTGAATAGGTTTCTACAGTCACTACAAGGGCTCTGTGAGATGAAGCATAGTTTTTCTAAGCATAGTTTTTCTATGACAGGAGTTGAAAATAATGTAAAATATCTGGAGCTGGAATAACATTTTCCATTCAATATCTATCCCACTGACATCATTGAAGACTCACCTATGATTTGGCGATGTGCTTCCATGTGACGGTCTGTGAGCAATGGTTCTGGCAGCTCCCTTAGAAATTCTTTCAATACACCAGCCACATCATAGGGTGTGTACACCTGAGGGTCAATCATCACTGAGGGTCCCTGGGATATTAGAAGCTCTCTTAATGTGTTCATTCTCACACAGTTCCCGGGTTTACGGAACAAACCTTCTTTGCAGACATCTGCAAGAGTTGGGAAAAATGGTCAGCAAATTAGCTTATAAAAACATAGCCTATTGTTCACTTGAAAGACATAATTGAAGAATAAAAGATTAGCAAACAGTTATATCTTGAAATTGTTACTTAGCAAACAGTTATATCTTGAAGTTGTTACTTAGCAAACTGTTATATCTTGAAATAGTTACTAACTTGATTCCATTCTGAGAAACTTGATCAAAGGTAGCATGAGACAGACTCCCTCGTCAGTCAAAGCTGCTCCAAAAAGGCCATTATTTTTATCTGTTGATAGAGTTTTGATTTATGAACATAAACACCTAGTTTATTGAATGAATCTTTAACAATATGTGTGTTTCCTTATCAATCTGAGCGTGTATGTATATGTGTATCTCTATTATGCTTCTTTGTGTATATCATCAAAATGTGTGTGTGTTTCTCTATACATGTTATTTAATTGGTATATTAAGTTTTATTTTAAGAAAACTGATTCTACAAAATCGTTCTACTCAACCATTGACACTGTGTCTTTAATTTCACTTTTAACCCGTAAAGTTTCCAAACTTCTCTGGACCACTTGTCCCTCTTTCTTTCAGCCTAACTCCCCCAATTCAACTTTGACCTTCCTTTTATTAGCCCAAGAGAAACCACGGGCCAACGTTTGCCCAGGACTAGCGCGCGCTTCAATGGTGTCACGCACCAGGGCAAGGAATAAAAAAAAAATGGCAGAAATGATGAACAAGAACCATCTTTTGTCCGTCTGCTAGGCTGAATTCTTAGGGGACTAAGAGCCGAGCCCAGCGCTAAAGACATTTGAGACCATGAATGATTGGTTTTATTGGTCCGCAATAGGCCAAGGATGACCACGTGTCAAGGCGTTATCAGCAGTGTAGAGATAGCCGCATTCAGAGCGCTAATATGCTTTTATGATTGTATGAGGGAAAAGGGGGGGGGGGGAGTACCAAGGTCCCACTGCCTAGTAGATCGTTGTGAAGATGATACATAGCAAGTCAACGGGGAGGACTGCGAGTCATTAAAACTCCTTAATGCCAGAACGTGCCGTGTGTCAGGACGATAAATGGTTGGACTTTTGGTCAGACTACAACTGTAACATCAAGATGTGCGTTGGTTGAGTAGGGAAGGGTGAGTGGTGGGGGAATGCACGTGCCCGCTTTAACAACCGCATTACATTCTTAGATCAACCATTTGTATTTTGTTTAAATCGTCAGTAGTTGAGCTTTATACAATTTATATAATTGTCAGCTTTTTTTTTTTTATAAATGACATCTTAGACACCAAGTGGGTGGAGTGTAAAGACTATATAATGATTACGTTTTGAAACATCTTGTCTTCCCAAGGTCTAAATGGATACTAAAGGCGGAAGCAATGAAATAATCAACAAATCGTTGTTCGAATAATAAAAAGAAAAGGAGAAATAAAAGAAACGTAGTCTTCACCTAGACATAAACGTAGTCTTCACCTAGACATAAACGTAGTCTTCACCTATACATAAACGTAGTCTTCACCTAGACATAAACGTAGTCTTCACCTAGACATAAACGTAGTCTTCACCTAGACATCTTGAACTAATCACAAAGTGAAGCGACTTTCATAGAATTAAGTTGCAATGTCACAGGCCTGTTTACTTCTTTCCATTGTAACAATTCAAACATTTGGGTGGCAAGTATTTGAAAAGGAGAGGTAAATAGATATATGCCGGGTGTTGGGAAATAGGAATAGGACTTCATTAGACCTTAGTAAAACGTTTAGGAAAAAGTAAACATTAAGCGGTATTCACTGACCCATCAATATTTATTGTTGGTGAAGTTACGATTATCATTTTGAACAAGTATTTCAATCATACTATTACTATGGTCTATATTTTAAGTGACAAAATGGGTTCAAAAAAAAATCAGAAACATTTTTTTAAAATTCTAACTCAACAAGATGTAATCTTAGTAACGAATACATGTACATCGGTGTATTGCATATATACACACTTCAATCATTGCAGAAAACTTTATCTACAAAGTTTTTGACTTGTAGTCAACTGATACCGATGGAGAAATCTCAAATTGCATATATACACTTCAATCATTGCAGAAAACTTTATCTACAAAGTTTTTGACTTGTAGTCAACTGATACCGATGGAGAAATCTCAAAGCGCTTAGGACAGATCAAAGTGAATCGCATTCTAACCAGAAACTGATTTATCTCCCCCTCATTACAACTTCACGTGTAGGAGCGAATTCCGTCTTTCGGCCGTTGGGTCGACAACACAGATTCGCGAAACTAAGCTGCCCCACTGCCGGGTGTTTACTTTCCCTTTAGAAGTTGGAAGGTGTTGCCGACGATGACCTCCCTCCACAAGATCTAGTCTATCTTCCAGTTCTTTAGAGTAAATAATCCCATTTTATCATTAAGGCATTAAGAGAAGTTCAGGCTAATTTATTGAAATGTCAACGGTTTATAACATGTTTTTTTATTTAAATTAAATATGGAACACAAAAAAAAAAACTAAACGGGACACGTTGTATAGGCCAACACATCAGTTTATATTTAAGGCCTCCACATCAGTCTCTAAGTTATAGGCCTCCACATCACTGGACATCAGTCTAAGTTAAAGGCCTTCACATTAGTCTACTCTAAGTTAAAGACATGTACATCAGTTTAAGTTATAGGCCTACAAATGTTTAAGTTATAGGCCTCCACATCAGTTTAACTTATACTATAGGCATACACATCAATTTAACTTATACTATAGACTATAGGCCTACAAATCAGTTTAAGTAAGTAGGAAAAAATTCTATTATTATAAGTTGTGTTGATATCAAGACACCTGGTAAAGGTCAAGAAAAAGGCATTGTTGTTTGATGTGTGCTGGACTTCGCTGGCTGGAAAAGTTTGGCCAGGTTGACACACGATATCGTGTCCAAGCCACACACCACACAATAATAGAGAGGGACAGGGATAGAGAGGAGGTGGACAAGGTAGAACAGATTCAATGGCGGTGTCCCTTGCAGCCCACTAGGTCCACTTTACGTACCTTTGGCCATTTCAACTTGACCTATAGTCCTCAAAGAAAGTCATTCAAGAACAAAGGGACTTACCCCCGGGGCTGGTATAAGGCAAACAATAAAGCAACGCGTGCCCCTTGACTACGTCAAGAAAAGGTAAACTGACCCGTGTTAAGCAATGTGTTCACAGTTTGTTTGGCTTGTCTGTTTGCGCTAGAACACGCCATTTGAACCTTTTGTCATATACAAAGACTTGTAATTTTTTTCGCGAAGATACACAATCGCACAGGTGCGAAGGTTGAATACTTTATAAAAAAAAAGGGTCATGGGTGAATTAAGTCAACTTAAGTGGAGCTAAGTCACTCTAATACTAACTAATGACTTACCAGATTTTTTCTTGAATACTGCCACAGTCGTTAATGCCAATTTTCTTTTCTTGTCTGAATCGTGCTCGTCCTCCGAGAGCAAAAGCTCGAGTTTGTCGCCACTCAGATCCAAGAGGAAGGCCAGGTGCATGTGGCACATTTCCAAGAACTTTTCTGGGACACACTTCAATGTCCTGGTCACGTACTTATCTTCCAAATACTGGAGCTGTCTTTGAGTCAGAGCATCCATCTTCTCCAACATTAACAAATCTGCTCAAGATGAAATTGTTTAAACGTGTTTATTCTTCGGGTATCACACACAATTTAAGAAAAGGTTTTAAATAAATAACTGCGAAAAAATATTTAAGTAATATAATTTAGTCGCGACTTGCTGGGACTCAATGTTGATGAACCACTTGACATAATTTAAAATGAATCAAAATTGTTTCATGAAATAGTCAAGAGATACGAAAATAAAACAAATTGAGCAATTTACACTATTCTGTAAGCTAGAAATCTTGGATACAAAGAACTCCAGTGTAAATTAGAGCAGATATACAAAATACTCCTTGTATAAAGAGCACCACTCGATACTTAACGAAATAAAAAAAAAAACACGTCCAAGTTCAAACTCTTATAAGATTAGATATGGCTGGATCTGATTATAAGAAGATAAAGACAAAACATGCCAATAAAAAAGAAAAATGACTATTTCATATATTTCAGCCTAAGAAGCAAAAAAAAAAAAAATTGTATTAAAAGAAATTAATAAAAAAAAAAAAAACGCTTACCTATATCACGCATGATTCTCATATTGATATAATTAATACAAACACAGTCAATATGAATTATGTAGGCTTACAGTGCCGCGAACACTGTTTTGACACTAATTCCTCCGTATGGTCAAAGTCTCTGTGGAGGGACGCAAATCTTATCTCGATTGGGGTTATCCCCCCGTTAATTCGCTAGGAAGAAATGTAACACGCTCGTGTAGTTCTCCTTTAGGGTCAACAGAACGAGACTCGAGTTACCTCTACACGCTTTGAGAGCACCATCAAGGGTCCCGAAGGACCTCACAAACTAATGGAAAATGATGCGCGGGTCCCGCGAGACTCAGCGGGGCGAACCAAATAAACAATGAGCGTGTTTCTTTCCCTGGATGTTAAACAACGCAACTAGCTTTATGTGAGGAATGGTCTCCGAGAGGGGAAACAAGTACACTATGAGAACCCGTAGATGAGCATACAAATAGTCAATAATTTAGATGTTGATTTTAGAAATACGAGCTGGACATATAACACGAATTCATTGTTAAAATAGCTGTATCCGGAAAGCGTATTTATTTTAATTTCTTTGAAGTTTAAATTCTGTCAGTCGCGAATTTGAGTGCCTAAATTAATTTTATTTTAAAGAATAAATTACCACAAAAGAGTGTATCTCTGCGTGTGCCCTTTGGCGGCTTTGATTAACACTACATGTTAAAATCACTAGATGGTATTCATAAAGCAAGAGTTGATTCCAATTTGAAAAGGAAATTAATACATGAAAAATACGTAACAATAATAACCAATATATCTACAGCACAGTAGGCACATCATACATACTCTAACATAGCTCCCAATTATTTTTTAAATAATAATAATAACGCTAAAAGCAGTTCATGCGTTTATTTGTTAACATAAGATCTTTAAGCTAAAAGCTGATAAGATATAACAGTTTAACGTCAATAAATTTCTAAGGCTAATCCTATACCAATACGGCTACAATACTGTCAATAGAAAGAACAAGCACACAATGTAGATTAGTTTTTTTTTTTTTAAGTTCGGATCTAGAATCTAGATTATTCTAGATTCATTTTACTTTTCTGAAACTTGATCTAATATAATTAGCCTATTATAAATATTCATATTTAAATATCAAATAAGATGCATTAGGTGGGCTTGATTGCTTGAAACATATTTTTAAAAATATAAACAAGACGGCTTGTATTTGGTCATTGTATTAAGAAAGGAATGAGTTTACAGATGTGGAGCATTCTAAGTTTAAGTTATATTTGTTGGTAGTCTTTCACTTACACTGTATTAGTCTAGATATTTGAACAATTGTAGATAAATATCTGTCACCCAACTGTCCCTTCGCTTTACTCAGACGTTATACATTGTTATAGTGATTGTTGGTGAATCACCGAATGTTGTTAATCGATACACCATTTATAGGTATTGAAAGAGTAAGGAAAGTATTAATTCTTACCTAAATGAAGTTATCGTTTCTTCAATATTTATGTCCACGATTCAATGTCATCACTACAAAAACTCCATAAAAATTCAAGCGACAAACAACAACTTTGATAATCCAAGGTCCAAGTTTTTTTTTGTTTTTTTGTCGGAATATTTATCCAGAGAAATAATTCAACTTTAACGAAAGATTATCCAAAAGTTGAAATTAAGCAAAAGACATAAGTCTATGCCTTCAATATCCACAACGATTCGACTAAGTCATGTAGATAAGCACACAGAGATTCTGCATTACTGATATAAAGCTATCAGAAGACGTATACTTTCAAATTGAACTCAATCTAGCCGATGTACCATTATATATGGTGGTCAAAATATAAATCAGCTGTTGACTACTAGATTTCGAAGATAATTGACAAGCGGTCAATAGAAAAGGTGGAGCCTATGTACTAAGCCACGCCTCCAACCAATCCAAAATAGTTTTTTTAACAATACCTTTGCCTACTGTCCGATGACCGGATGTGATGAACATTACGTAATGGACATGCGTACATAGCAACAGAATCATTTAGGGGGTTGGACAATTTTCCACATTTATTAATTTAGATCTAGAATAATCTAGATCAACTAGACTCTAGATCTACTTATAGGTCAACATGGTGGATTTTCAAATTCAAAGGGCTTAAGGCTTAGATCTAGATCTATCTTCTTATCTTATGAAATGCAAATAATGGCAAATCTGACTTTAGAATTTGGGATCTAGTCTATATCTTATCGAAATTCCTGTTTATTATATTTCTCTAAAAAAGCATTCAATAAAGTTCACCATCATAGCTTGCTAAGCAAATACATCAATTGATTTATCTAGATCTAGACTCTAGGATTTATTAATTAATAGGGAGAGAAAAATTTTATTAATCTAGGTCTAGATCTATTCTAATAATTGGCTCTAAATAAATACAAATAACAGTAAGCTCAGTAAACCTAAACTCAAAAGTTACAGTCTAATGTCCTCTATTGTTTCTAATTTACATAAACGATAAATACCACTAAATGTATTATATGGAGTCTAGATCTAGAAAAAGTCTAGATCTCCTTCTAGTTTTGAACTTCTAGATCTAATTCTAATTGCATAAGTTTGGGAACAAAAGTTCAACTATTAGAAGAAGGCTGCATTACATGATAATATATTGATAATTGATAGAGAGTCTAGATCTAGAACAATAATAATATAAAAAAAAAGAGAATACTGAAATTTTACAAAGAGAATTTAAATAGACTCTAGATATAGACTAGAGATCTCATCTAATTAAAAATATAGATCTAGATGTTACTTAAAAAAGATGATTAGGCTCTATGCGTGTTCCTATGTCCATCTAGACTCTAGTCATGCATGTTAATCAGTTATTTAAAAACTGCAAGTCATTCACATTTGTTTTCCTGGCTGACTCAGGCAACCCATTCCATGCTTTAAAGTCTAATAGCACTGGGAAAGAAGGAGCATTATACACATTTGTCCTAGCATATGGAACAAGAAATGTGCCATCATCTTTGTGTCTTTTTGAGTAGACACTGGATCTAGCTAGATCTAGTCACTATAGTCTTGACTAATCAATAGGCCAGGACTGTGACTCCTCTAATAGCTCTAGATCTCTCTCTCTACAAATCTATATTAACTATATAGATCTAGAATGGATGTCTAGATTAGAGTAATACTTAGTAATAGAGTTTATATCTAATCTACATTTAGACTAGATTTAGATCTAAATCTATTCATTGGCGTAGCTAGGAATTTGTCATCATTTGGGGGGGGGGGGGGGGGGTGTTTTTTTATGGGGGGCGGCCACCAAAAAAAAAGAAAATATAAAATTTTAAATAAAAAAAAAAATCGAACACTCATTCCCCCCCGCCCCGGCCCTTTTAAAGGGGGTACCCGTTTTTTTCCCAAATCCCCCCCCCCCTTTTGTTTTCTTAGTTACGCCATTGGATACTCATACTGGAAAATCTAACTACACTCTACTAGTACTAGATCTAGATTAGATCACTAGCTAGAGAGACTAAATTAGATTCTCTGGAGTCTTAATAATATGATCTAAGCTAGGCTGACTAGATCTAGATCTAATCTATCTAGATCTAGAGACTAGATCAAGCTCAGTATAAATATAATACTATGAGTATAGTAGATCTAGACTAGATCTAGACTATATTAGTATATACACTCTCTATACAGTTATACTATAGATCTAGACTCTAGATCTATGTCTATATATAATCTATAATTTAATCATCTAGACTCTAGATCTAGACTATATAATATACATCTAGATTCTAGATCTAGATTAGAAACTAGAATACAACAGAATAGAGAACGGCTTTTTTACTACAGTCTACTATGTGTAGACTGCCGGTACACATCAAAAGCCAAGCGTAAGCAACCTACTTTCATTTTTCTTAACTTAGACCTAGTGTTAAACAGGCAACACAGAAACATTACTTACCGGGTCCGTGATCCATATTTCAGTACGCCTATGGTCTAATCCAAAGTAACGATAAGATGTATATGGTCTAAATGAATATGTAAACAATTTGTATAGAACTATAGATCTATCCACATCTAATTAATTAAATAGCACAACTAACAGAATCAAGAGAATTTTAAAATATTAGAATCTATAATCCAAATTGTTGAAATCGCCGCGGCGTTTGTTTGATTTCTAACAAAGATCGTGATTGGCTAGAAAAGATTGCCCGGAGGGTTGATGCTGTTTTATTATTAAGCTATGCAAGGTCAAAGGTGAATTTGTATGCGCATCGGCGGAAGCAAGGTCGGTTCCTGTTAACTTTGAGAGCTGAATTTAAACAAAATTAACTAAGTCTATAATATATCTAGTTACAAATACTTTCTTTCGATTATTTTATGATTGGTTTAAAAGCGAAAGTCAGAAAATACCCTAAACAAATTTAACAACTATCTGGGGTAATAATAAAAATGACGATCTAGATCTATAATCTAGATAAACAGCAACCCATTCGTTTGCTCTACTTTCACTTTCAGTCAGTGTCAGACTCAGTGACTTTCCCTTTGAATTTTCTATAGAAATAAACAACGATAGACTCAACTCTAGTCTAAATCTAAGAACAGAATAAAGCAATAATGAATTATTAATTCTTGATAACTCATAAGACAAGATCTAGATCTATATATATTATAATATATCTATATATTAAATATAGAGACTAGATCTAGATCTATATTATAAATTATAATTATCTATTCTAGATCTAGAATCTATATCTTATCTTAGTCTTAAAATATCATATAATAATAATGATAATGAATAATGATCATATCTAGATCTAGACTCTAGATCGTTTAACTTTAACCACAATCAATTCACATACATACACTAAGCTCCAGCTAAGGCTAATGGCATTAGAATTAGATTAGATCTAGATGTATATTTTGAAAACTAGACTCTA
This sequence comes from Biomphalaria straminea, assembly GCA_021533235.1. Taxonomy (NCBI): domain Eukaryota; kingdom Metazoa; phylum Mollusca; class Gastropoda; family Planorbidae; genus Biomphalaria; species Biomphalaria straminea. The sequence continues at coordinate 18,694 of JADKLZ010032932.1, forward strand.
GTTACTAGCTATTAACCCAATATTATATATATAGAATATAGATAAATATATGATAATATATCAGATGTCAAGGTATAAAATCTATTTATGGACAGTATTTATAATTATTCCAAATTATATTCACCCCAAACTTTCAAAAATATTTAGATTTCTCATTTTTTTTTTAATGGTATTAATAATAGCATGCATTACCTTTAAGATGTCTAGCTTAGAAAATGAGATTATAGTTAGGTTAAGACATAAATAGTAAGCCTAAAAGTTTAAATCTAGAATTACCTCTTTTGGTCTATTCTAGTATCATCAAAGAGCAGAGCAGGGTTGCTTAAATTACAAAAATTCAAAACAAGTGAATCTAGATCGAGCAACAATGATTAAAAAAACAACATTAAAAGAATCTATGTTTTTGTACTGGTCAATTCCTAAAGGTATAAAAAGCACACAATGAAAACAAATTGAGAACAAGACAGCACAAATTTAGGCTAAGAACAGAAGATATTATGCAAACATGTTATGATCATGATTATATAAAAAAAATTAATTTCAAAAAATTGTTTCACAGCAATACAAATCAATAAATGAATTATGATTGCTTAAAAAATTAAAATATTTGCTATAGTTATTATGGAGTGTCATAAAGATGATGGAAGAGAACAGGTCAATAAAACCTTTGAAAAGAGTGGTTAAAAACAATTATAAAACTGTCAGTAGTCCTCCGTTATTTTAACTTAAATAGTTTGTTTTGACTAACAGTGTCACACTTTAATAAGTACAATTGGTTGTGATTGATGATTGTATTGAAACAAACTTGTTCTTAATATAAATGGTTACATTTTGGTTCAACTGAAAATAAAAAAAAAAATTAAAAAAAAAACTCTTGAAATTTCATTGAGATTTCTAAGTAAAACAAAATAGAAAATCATTGTTCTAAAAGTATTTATAAACAAATATCTTTCAAGAAATATAAATTTGTATGAATATTTGTTTTCAGTTTAAAAACATCTAAAAAAGTAAAATGTCAGAAGAGATAAAAAAGTTTAAACTGAGAGATGAGAAGCATGTTGTGGCAGAAATAGAAATAATGGCCTGGTCACCCACCATGGACTTACTGGCTTTAGCAAATGTTAATGGAGAGGTAAATATATCTTCTCTTCAATGGCATAGCATAGTGAGCAATAGACAGTTTTTCTTCTACATAATTACATCTGCACTTTTATTTAGGTATTTGTTAATAGACTGTCCTGGCAGAGAGTTTGGTCTTTAGCGCCGCCTTCTGATGGAGATAAAGCTGGTGGACTTGCTTGGAGACCAGATGGAAAAGGTAATAGTAGCATTGCTGTTAATCATGTTTTTTTTTTTTTGGAAACAGAGGTCTGTTTGACAAGTTTTAATACATATATATTTTTTTTTAAATATTTACAAAAAGCAGTCTAGATCTTTATCTTAAAAAAAAAAATCATTTCTAAATGGGAAACAAAAATTAAACAAGAGAGGATTACTCTTCTAGATTTGAATATTTTGGAATAGAATTTTCTCAATACTTTTGTTCAAAGCTAGTTAGGCTATTCCATGATTTTGCATGTACATTCGTTAAAAGTATTTCTCTTTAGTGTCCTGAATGTAGAGCATCCACAGAGGAATGTGCATCTAAGAAGAGCCAAATCATTTTGATCCATAATTACTATTATTAGTATCATTTCCTTTATCGTTTCTTTCTATCAGTCATTGCAGTTGGATATAAATCTGGAGTGATTAGAATCTGTGACGTAGAGAAGGGAGATCTTGTGTATGTAGGTCTTGTGAAAGGGGGTGTGACATATCTGGAGTGGATGCAGCAGTCAAAGCGTATGTGTGAAGGTCCAGACCTTTATGTGGAGGATAACACTTCCAAATATCTACCAACAGCACAGCAAGTGCATTCATTGTGAGTTTGATTTGGTTATAGTTGTATGAATAAGCTTTTTCTATTGTGTCTACTTTCTCTCTTGTTTTAGCATATCATGGTTACAAACTATTTAGTGGAGTTCTGTTTTCTTGAGACCATGATAAATGCACTTGAAATGACTCAGTTTAATAATTATTTTTTGTTTATAGAAATAAAATTGTTTTCACAAGTATGCTAATTATTGCATTTCAGATATACAGACAACTCACTTTCAAAAGATCATTCGTAAGTTTGAAGATAATTATTTCAACTTTATTGAATTCAGTTGGGAATTCTACAATTTTTTTTTTAACTTTCAAAAACAAACTAAAATTTTGAGTAAATGAAACTATTTTAATTAAAAATGAAAATGTAAAAACTATAAATTATTATTTCAGAACATTGGAAGCTCACGAAAGATTCAGGTCACTCACTTCACAGAAGGAGTAAGTTTTCCCTGATTCTAACCAAAGCAAAATATTTACCATTAAAAATACTGTAGAATTGCTGAAGAAAAAAAAACAACACATTTTATGAACATGATTCATCTTTCAGTAATTAATTTTTTTTTTTTTAATTTTAAACTTTTATCTTCTTTTCAGATTGAATTTGTTTATTGTTGGCACTGACATCAATGAAGTCAACCTATTTTCTTATGGTGCCTTTCCAACTGGTGTCATGAATGTTTCTATTGATGGAGTCTCTGAGGTTATTTGAAAAAAATAATAAATTTAATGTCCATTACCTTATATAGTAGCACGTTTCTAAACAACTAATGTTAATGCTTTATGTATTTAGAAACAGGTAGTTGACTCTGCAGTTGTGTCACCTGACCTGAGCTACCTTTCTGTTGTCATTAAGTCGACTAATTCTTCAGGGTATACCAGCTACTGGACTAAAACTGTAGGTTTTTGGTTTTCCTTTCTTCTTTTTCAATTTTATTTGATAAAAGTGACTAATTGCTAATTAAATATTTTGCTTCAATGTTGCAGTTCCACACATCCTTACTGTTGGCCAGACACAGGGAAATTCAAATCTTAGCATCTAAGTATATCATGATTGCATCAGCACAGAAGGTGAGCTTAATTATTCAATGTTTTAGAAATTGTTTTTGAAATCAAACAAAGGTGAAATGTTGAAGCACCTGGCCACCAAAATAACCTTTATCCCTTTAAAACTTTTTCTTATGTTACTTCTTGGAAGACTTATAATTTCATGACTTAACTAGGAAAAATTAAATCCTAATGATCCTTATATTGGCAAAACCTTTCCCTTGTAAAACATCATCACAGATATGCAAATTAGACCTTTGACCTTAGAAAATTAAATAGGATAGACCTTAATGGTAAGGAAATTCTGTGAAAGGGTAAGATGAAGCTGAGATGCATATGTTGAACTCATACAGCTATGATTACCTTAAGTCGCTTTAGTCAAGTGCAGTTGTATGAGAATTTATCTCTTTAAAAACAAAGAAGAAAAAAAAAGCTTTCTTCCTCACTAAACTTCATCTAACATTGGACACTGTTTGTACAACCAATAAGTACTTGATTAGATCAATTTGTAACTTGTACCATTCAAGCTAACCTCTTCCACAGTGGTGAAATAAATCATCTATAAGACATTGCTTGAAATAACACTATTTCTTAAAAAAAACAAAAAAACAAATTATATATGTCATTTTTATTAACTTTTGTCATAAAGAACTTTGAGTCATCTTAAATTCTTTTTTTCCTTTAAATCTTGTGATTTGCCCAAATTCTAAAGGACTTTCATGTATAGACAGAACATTTGTCATCCATCCAGCACTCATGGTCTCTATTTTAACAATCTGTTACAACCCTAATAGATATCTAATGATAAATGTATATATATATATATATATATATGTAATAGATTCAAAGTCAACACTAGAATTGTGTAAATTAGAACAAAATCTATGTCCAGGAGTTAGAGGTCATCATTGAACAGATGTTTGAGGCTTGGGAGGAGATCCTCAGGGAGATGGATTCCAAGCTTCTCAAGTTTGCTGAGTCCAAGAAAGTGAGTAGATTTATGTCTTCTGTCACTCTAATCTTTCTTACATTCTAGTCCCTCCCCCCTTTCCCTTATCACCCCCAAGCTGTCACTTTGAACACTTTTAGTTCTGGTCATTGCTGACCTATTGCTGGTTAATGCTGACCTATTGCTGGTTAATGCTG
>JADKLZ010033110.1:0-18517 GCA_021533235.1 Biomphalaria straminea
ATTTTATTGGAGTACGGAAAGTCACCTCTGGATATATTTACTATTTGTACTATTTGGATCTACAAGTCGACCGTTGAACGGTTGACGTCACCTTTCGTCACCTTGGCTTGTTGGATTAGATCTATTATTCGCAAGACTGTTGTAGTGTTGCTGTACTTCTACATCTACACACGAGTGATGATAAACCCTACTATCACACTGCGTGATTTTTTATTCAACTTTTAAAGTTGAACAACGTTTTCTTCATCAAAAGAGAGAGTTGGACTTAGCCATTTTTCCTCATCTCTCTTGAGACAGCACCACCAGCTTGTCTCAATGACTTTTGTTCCTGACCAGTGACCAGAAGACAGCACCAGCAGATCAACATTACAGAACCAGAACCGTGAGCCGTGGAACCTGACCGAACCAGAGGACTTCGTACCTGTACCATATTTTGAGCAGCACCAGGAGAGAGTGACATAACGTTGTACTGCCGTCAAGTAGCCTTTGTGGGAGCACACCTTACCTTACCTACGTCAGTGGGGAACGTGTGTTAAGCTGACCAGTGGCGTTCGATGGACCGAGGGACAGATTCTGACTAAGATAAGTTATATCTTCTTCTCCATTAGTTTTAAGTCTATAGGGATAGTAGATCTTTGTTAAGAGTAGATTGCCTGATGAGGGCGCCATAAGGGCACAATAGAAAGTGGATCTACTCATTAATGAAGTCTCAGTAATTGTTTAGATTGTCTCGTCTTGTTTGTATCTTCGTCATAAAATCAATCTAGATCTTTTATTATATTTTTTTTTACAAGTAATGTGACGTTATATTCATTGTACCTTTCTTGTCTTTTCCTTAAAAAAGTCTCATCTCATTAGACTAGATTTATTTTTTGTGTCTTATTACGTCTATTTTACTTTATTATTATTATATATTATTAATTTTATCTTAAGTAAGATCAGGTAGGCCATGTTTAGTCTAGTATAAGTTCTAGACTGTTTTCGAGTTATAACTACATTGTTATATACTCATGAGAACGCAGATCTATTTATCCTAAAGACATCTGAGTCTAAGGATTTATTTATATTTATATATAGATCTTTTGTCCCGATTTAATCGGTTGACATATTGTAGATGTGTTCAAACACATTCTAAGTGGTCAGAGTTTTTTATCAGTATCACTAAAGTGTGATTTACTGTTGAGAGGTATAATATTGAGATATTTGAGTTATTTGAGGTATATTATTGAGTTATTTGAATATATTTGGGTATATTGAATCTAGACTAGAGACTAGAATAGTCCTAGAGTATTGTTTGGCAATAAGTAAGTCCAATAAGAATTGAGGTATATTTATATATGTACATGTGTATGTGGCCAGAAATAAGTCCACTGAATTAAGTTGCAATTACATTTAAGAGTTTGTGGCTGTGAGTAAGTCCACTTGAGTTTAATATAAATCTAGATCTATGTTGTTGTGGCAGTGAGTAAGTCCACTGAATTGATATTTGTTGATATTTGAGATAAGGCAAAGGTGTCAAGAATTGACTATATTGGTATATATATATTATATATTGAAAAAAAGTATTTAACTAAATTGTGACATTTAGGCCAGTAGGGAGGCCATATCAGTACAGTATTTGTATTATTTGAATTAATCATAATGGCAACAGCTCCACCATATGATTATATGGAGACTTTTCGCCAGCAAATTATTGCTGAGGCAAAGCAGCTAGAACTTAAAGGGAAGGACCTAGCTAGTTATGTACAACAAATGGTGACATTAGAGAGAGATAGAATGGATAAGGAAAGAAGGGAAGAAACAGAAATAAGGGAAAAAGAAAAAGATAGGGAAGCTCAACTAATAAAAGAAGAAGCTGATAGGAAACTAAAGTATGACCTTGAGAAACTAAGAATTGATGCTGAACAGAAACAGAAAAAATCAAGCAACACTAATACAAATGATAATTCTAATACTGGCAGTGTAGACAATCACAATGAAACTGATAATAGTAATACAAACAACACTACTAATACTGCAAGTGACAATAACCATTGGTTAAGGAAAAAACTGCAACCTTTCCAAGAAGCTAGGGACTGTATTTCAGACTATCTAAAAAGATATGAAATAAAAATGACAAACTGCAATATAAGGGAGGAGGAATGGTCTCAAATTCTGCTTGATTTTGTGCAAGGACAGGCTCTTACAATATGCCAAAATCATGATCATACTGTGCAAAACAGCTACCAAACTTTAAAAAAGGAACTGCTCAATGCATATGGCCACAATGCCAGCACATTTAGGAAAAAATACTTTGATAATACTCCATCTAATCAGACAGAACCCCAAACCACTATAAATATGGAAAAGGACTATTTTAATAAATGGCTAGGATTTGAGAAGATTGAAAATTCATTTGAGGGTTTAAAGAATTTTATACTAGTAGACAATTTCATTGCTAAATGTGACCCCCAACTACAATCTTTTATTAAAGAGAGAAATCCTAAAATTTTAGATGATGTCACTGAAATCATAAGGACATATAAAAATGCCTATCCTAACAACCCTTTTTCATGTAGAGATAAAAAGAATATTGATTTAGTTGGATACACTCAAGAAAATACTGATAGGAGTAGAAATAGAAGTAGGGATAGTCAACATTCTAGATACAATAATAGTAGAAATAGAACAAACAACAGGGATGTAGTATGTTACAGATGCAATAGAAGAGGACATTTAGCTATGAACTGCTGGGGAACACAAAATAGGTCAAACAGTAGAAATAATTACAATAGATCAGGTAGTGCAAACAATCACAGTAGATCAGGTAGTGCAAACAATTACAATAGAACAGATGATAAGAACAATTACAGATCAGACAGTAGTAATAGATACAACAATTACAACAACAATTACAGTAATAACACACACAGTGGAAACAAAAGCAGGGAATACAAAAGTAGAAATTCTGATAGAGTTTATTTTGTTAGGGAAAACAAAACCAATTTTGCTTTTTATCCAGCCTTTATAAACAATGTGCCTATTCAAGCGATTAGAGATAGTGGATCTAATACATTGGTCGTCAGGGCTGATCTGATTGAACCACAGTACTATAAGGGATATAGTAGAAAAGTTGAGTTAGCAGATGGCAGTATAAAGGAGTTTAGGGTATTTAAAGTGTTCATTGAGACACCATTCTATACTGGTCATTGTGAGGGAGTAGCTATGCCTAATATGAGACATGATATGTTAATAGGAAATTTGACAGGTTTGAAAGAATGCTCCAAACAAGAAATTGAAGCATGGGAAAAGAAATATGAAATGTTTAAACAAAACAAAAAGACAAAATCAGATAACTATATAAGCAATATGGTTATAACTAGATCTAAAGATAAGCCTAAAGTAGAAACACAGAAACCTAGTAATATAAATAATGAAACAGTTAATGTTGAGGAGGATAAGGAGAAAGAAGAAGAATTAAAACAAGTTAAAACACAAGACCATGAGCATAATAATATAGACACAAAACAATTTGAAATACAAAGTCATGAGCATATAGACACAGAGCAACAAAAAGAGGTACCTAAAGAAATTAAAAATGAAGAATTGAAAGGAACAAACAAACTAGCTCAAGAACAAAAACAGGATAACATAATTGGGAAAATCTATGATAGGATTAGTGATAAAAGGAACAATAATCCAATTGAGAAATTTGTCATAGAAGAAGGAATACTGTTTAGAAAAACAAAACTAAATGGTAGAGAAATGAAACAGTTAGTTTTACCTCAAAAGTATTGGAGGGATGTCATGATTTTATCACATGATAGTAATTTAAGTGCACACAGAGGTATTAAGAAATGTTTCAGAAACTTAGCAACTCAAGTGTTCTGGCCTAAAATGAAGGCAACTGTATCAAACTACATAAGGTCATGTGACATGTGTCAAAGAAGAGGACTTAAGGGTAAATTAGGTAAAGCTCCATTACAGACAATGGATGAACCAAACAAACCATTTCAAAAGATAGCAATAGATATCATAGGACCTTTAACCAAAACTGAACACAATAATAGATATATATTAACAATAGTGGACATGTTCAGTAGATATCCTGAAGCAGTAGCATTATCTAATATAGACACAGAGAATATTATTAATGCTTTAGATCAAAAGTTCATAGTGAGACATGGGATACCAAAAACATTGCTATCAGACAATGCATCTATGTTCACATCTGAATTATTTAAAAGATGGACATTAAAATATGGCATAGAACATATTAGATCTTCAGCATTCCACCCAGAGGGCAACGGTTGTTGCGAACGACTAAACGGAGTTATAAAGAGAGCCTTAGCTAAAATTGTAGAAAACAATCAGAAAAACTGGGATCAATATATTAACTTTGTTCTATTTTCTCTTAGAAATAATATTCATGAGGCAACTCAATTTTCACCATATGAGTTGGTTCATGGAAGGAAACCCAGGGATGAGATACAAATTTTTAAAGAAAGCCTAATTATAGACAAAGAGGGAAATGAAAATGTTAATGAAACAGTATTAGATTTAAAACAGATATGGAAAGAAGCTTATGAGAATAATATGAAATATAAAGAAACAGTGCATGAGAACTTAAATGAAAAAAGAAAATTAAGGAAGTTAGAAGTAGGAGATAAGGTATTACTTTTGGTAATTGACTTAAAAAACAAATTAGGAAAACAATGGAAAGGACCATTTACTGTCACACACAAAACAAGTGAAGTAAACTACAAGATAAACATGAATGGGAAAATAAAAACTTACCATATAAATAATTTGAAACTATACACAGAAAGAAATGAAGAACAATTTCAGGGTATAGATACAGGGGTAGACAATGAAAATCAAACTAATCAAATTCAAAACTTAGATGCAGAAAATGAAGAAATTGATAATCAAATACATGAATGTTTCATGGTATTAATTAATGAGGAAACCAAAGAAAATGATATTAAAAATATACCTATATTAGAAACAAAAGATAGTCAAACATGGGAAAAGTTAAATTTGGGAAATTTATCTCCAGAAAAGACAAGGGACATAATGAACATTGTTAGTGATTTCAAAGAAATTTTTTCAAGTTTGCCAGGGAAAACAGACATTATAAAGCATGACATGAAACTAACAAGTGTTAAGCCTATTTTCATGAAGTCTTTTAGGATTTCATTACAGTGCATTAAATTTACATTTACAATAATCCATGTAAACTGGAAAGCTTTTTACTGGGAAATAAATTTGTATTGTTATCTGATAGACTGTATAGGTGATTTCTGATTCTACAAGAATATAATTTTGAACTACAAGCAATAAAAAGGGGAAATTAATATCGTGGCAGATATGTTATCAAGAGTTACTGTAGGATAGAACTAGTGTAAATAATGTTCATTGATTTCAATTTATTGATGCATGTATATTGGTATGTTTTGAGTAGTGGGCATGAATAAGTTGTTTGTATGGATACTGTATTTTATTCATTTGAAAGGGAGATAACTCAATTAATTTTAATTGGGATTTTTTTTTTATTAATCAAGGGAGATAATTATAAAATGTCAGTAATGAAGACAAAAGTATAAACTAAAGTAAGTATGATCATCTGAAGTCATTATTTTATTTTTTTAAATCATTAACACTCATTGTGTAAAGATTAGGTCAATTGGAAATGGTAAGTGGAGAGAAGATACAATTTATTAGTGCCCAACAAAAAAAAAAAAAAAAAAAAAAAAGTTAGGTAAATTTATTGGAAAAGTTTTTCTGATACAAATATTACATTTTGTTCGACAGGAAAGGTTTGGTGATGTTCCGAATACCCACACATACGCTATGCTGTTGACAGTGGCCTACACATACGCTATGTTGTTGACAGTGGCCATGTTAAACCTATATGCCTATGGAATCAGCAAAGGCATCGCCATATATGAACTATGAACTGTCATGTCACTTTAACTTTTTATGCCTATGGAGTCGGCAAAGGCATCGCCCATATGACTGTTTATGGACTATACTACTATACACATGGCTCGTTTTGAGGGACTCTCTTGCATTATTCATGAAAGGAACTACGTTGTTTATTTATGGACTTTATGGACTTTGTGCATTGTTTAATTATTGATGGACTCTTGTGTTCTTTATGGAAGAGACTACCTAAGGATTGTGTACATAGTGTAATCATTTATGGACTTTTGCGTTGGTAGTGGAAAAGACTGTGATAATGAACTGTGTTGTACTTTATCATCATCAACGACAGTAGTGATGATTGGAACAGTATTTTATTTCCTACCATAAGCTATAGTGGAACTGTACATATGTTTATTTGATTACATCTATGGACTCATATGAACAATGAACTCAATGTGTCAAGGTGTCTATCAAGAATCAAGAGCAAGATATATGTTGTGGTCTTTTTCCCCATGGCCATGTAAATTGTAAGACATATGACAGTAGGAGGTAGAGTTTTGGACTTGTGGACTGAAAAAATTGATTGACAATTTTTTTTTGATAAAGGGGGGAGGAAATATGTAATGACTTGACGCGTAGAAGTATTGGGAAAATCGGGTATTTATAGAATGACGTGACGTAGGGATTAAAAACTAGGATTACATAACGACGAAAGATAGAGACGGACGTGACGCCTAGAACTAGCAACACGATTTCTGACTGTGTCCTTATTTTGAGTATTAAAGTGTAAATAAGTTAAAGTTCAACTATCGTTGCTCAAGTTATTGCATGTTTCTGTAAACGTGTAGAACCGATCTCGCAAGCCAATCTATACAACTACAAATCTAAAACCACACACGTTTAACAGCAGCATAATTTGAAAAGCTGATTTTTTTTTTTCACTTAGTATCCACATTGTGACACAAGTTTTTTTATAGTTCATATTTTATTCTTAGGCATGCTCAGTGCACTATGGTAGAATATCTTTTGTGGACATGTGGGGGTGGGAGTATCTGGGAGGTTTCCATACTGCCTTTTGGGGCTTAGCTAACAAAACTCATCTTGAACTAATGCAGACATTCTGGGTGCAGTGTGATACAATTTAGATAAAATTTCTTGGAAATGAATAATTGGGAAAATTATTTTGAAAAAAAGAAAATGTGCCAAATGTGATAGTAAACAGTATGTGTTAAAGCCTTGTGTTTTTAATGACCTGAAAAAAAAAAGTAAAATGGTAAAATGATGTCAAATGTTACTTACAACCTAAAGAAATGTATTTTTTTCTGTGCTTATGTGTTCATAAACAATTGTAGACCGTGAGATGTGAAAATAAAATCCTGTGAGGAACATGCAGGTAACATGTGTGTGTGTGAAGAACAACTTGGTCTCTAAGCAGTAACCACCAGTTTGTTGAGACGACATTTTCATTGTATTGATCTTTATAAAATAAGCAGCTTTAAGTGGCAGCATATTCTTTGCAAGCATTCAATGATCATTTACAGACAGCACATATATTTAAGTGGCTTCTTTTAGAATATCATTTAAATAATATATGTGCAATCCCCTCAACCCCCTTTATTTTTCTTAGCCTAATTCATGTATTTTTTATGTGATACTTTTTTTCTTTCATTAAATTTTTAAAAAAATGTAGATATAACATTCAAAATGTTTTTATTTACCTTAAAATTTGTGATAATATTTTTTAAGATTCATTTTATTAAGATCTAAAATGCAAGAAAATCTCAGCAAACTTGCATTTTTTTTTCTTGTTCTATTTTAAAATACCTCACTTTACAAATGTTTGATCACTTATCATTGTACTATTTTTTTATTGGGAAAAGTCAGTATATTTTACACTGATCGTTTTTTCTGGGTTCCTACATTTATATAGATTTTAAAAAAAAATCAAAATTAGGAAAGCAAGATTACCAATTTAAAAAAATAGTCATTAAATGTTATCACTTTTTCAAACATTATCAATAATAAAAATGTCCACAGTTTATATAGTTTGTTTTCTAAGAAAAAATACTTTTCATTTACTTAAAATTCAATGCAATTCCAGGACTTTTCCAGAATTCAATGACCTTTTGGTACCCTGATTTGAATAAGAATGAAATTCAATTCTGTGAAATTACTTAGACCTATATTACAATTTTAGATGCATCTTGTCAAATACCTGTATGTAGCAAATCTACAATTTGTACACAGGATTAAATATTTTGCTATGGGCTTGCATAATGAATAAAAATTATTTTAAAAACAAAACTGTTTTCTATTTCAGTTACACCTTTTTAAATCGAATAAACAAAACCCTAAGTGAAGCCTCATAGTTCTTTGTCAAACTATACAAAAGTAGAAGTCATTCTAGTTTGCTCTAGGTAGATTGAAATTGTGTAATCATGTGAAGTATGTGCAGAAAAAGTTAGTGCTAATATTTATACAATTGAATAAGCTCAGTCTAATTCTTTTTTAATACCTTTTATTTCAACCTTGTAACATAACAACAAATACTATTCAAAACAATAGTCAATTCAATTGAGATAACATCAAGAAACCATGCCATTGATAAAAATATACTTTCATTGTCTGGTCACACAATGACAACAAATATCAGAAGATTATAGAGCTGTTTTTTTTTTCAAAAGTAACAATACATATGTTTAACACAGGAAATTATAGCTACGTGTCATTTAACATGATTATTAAACATTGTACAGATTAGTGTTGAAACAATTCAGCATTCATATATCACAAAATGATATTACAACCTGTACCTCTTGCCTTGTGCAAACAGTAATATGGCTTACATGTTCAATAATAAAGTATGACCACATGTACTTATATAGTTCAGATTTAAAAATGAATTCAACCATATATATATATATATATATTAGTTTAATTGAACTTAAACTACTGTACACTCTTTACATTTCGTTGCCTATAATGGATTGAATTCTAAAAATGATAATGAGAAAATTTATTTCCCAATCTTGTGTTAATTAACATTTTGTCAAAGTTGAGATAAATATATTCATTACACATAATAAGGTATTTACTTATTATAGTGTTAAATTCTTATAGAAGTCATGGTAGCTTAAAAACATAATTTGTGCACATTGTTAAGAATTTTCTTCTATTCAATTATTGTAATTATTATTATGTCAATGGACACAAAAATCAAACACTTTAAAGTCAATACTGATGATGTAATGCTTAGTAAAACAAGAAAAACATAAAAATACTTTAAAAAAAAAACAACAAAGCTTATTTTAAGTGTAATTGTATCAATTAGTTTGAATTAGCCATGTAATTAAGTTTGTAATAGATCTAGACTGACAATAATACATCTGAGAGATTACAAATAGTTTTACCAATTGTTTTTGTTTAGTGTAATTTCATGCTTTCCCAATACGCTATGACCCTATCACTTATCTGGACCAGTGGTGGGAGGAAAAAGAAGAGGGTATCTGGGAGATGGCTTTTTAAATGCATTTATATATATACATACATATATACATACATACATAAAACGAGCTGAATTCAAACTCAAGGGCTAATTCCTCCTCAAACTAACACACTAACCACTCTGCCGTGAGAGCACTTAAGAAAATAGGTTGTTTTTTTTTAGTTATCTTTTGTTAATTTTAAACTTTTTCTCTCTACAAAGTTAAAAGGGGACTAATTCAACTTATAACACCTTATCAGTTAAGTACAATTTGTTTCTCTTGGTTAATTTTTAAAATTGATTATTGTTTTGTCATCTAAAATAAAGAATCATGCAAAAATTCAGCTTGATCCGAGATTGGGTGTGGGAGAAATGATGTGTACAAACTTTTACCAGACAGATTGAGTTGATATAAGCTTTGTAAATAAAAATAAAGGTATATTGCTCCTAGATGTTACAGATTATGGAAAGAAATTCTAAATAAAAAACCATACATGTTAATGTAAAATATTGTCAATTCAAATGGGACATATCCATCTTTGTATTCCATTTTTTTTTAACAAAGTCAACTCTTTGCTCTCATAATAAGTCTCCCAGTGTTGATTTGACCTGGCTCCAATACCATTACCTTGAATAGTTTTCCTTTTTGGAATTTTACTGAGAATGATGTTTCTAAAGAGTTTCTTTAGATCAATGTTCCAGATGGTAGTAATATGGTAGTAATATAATATATTGAGCTCAAGACGATCATTTTGTGTTTTTATAACTAATCTATAAAGTTTTGTGAAAATATGAAGAAATACCATACAAATATAATCTTTATTAATCTGGATTACAAAATATTTCCCAGATCTAGTCTAATTCCAGTGGCAATAGAGTTTAATAATTAATATCATTCATTTAAAGTACCAGTTATTTTAGTACTAAAATAACTAGCACAAAATACCATATAAATCCATAAGGCTATGACTTCATGTAAGTGAAACAGAATCAATGTTACATCAACCTTCTCTGATATCTTGTGCACAGTTGGCTTAAGAAATGAAATTCAGTTCATTACAAAACAAAAATGAAGCTACCTAAAACTACAATTTGAAGTAACCATTACTTAGTCTTATGATAGAAGTATTTACTGAACTGTTAATACACACATTTTTTTATCTTATTAGGAAAGACAATTATTAAACAAGGCTACTGCTGAGTATCCAAGGCACAATTCTATAATCATCAATCTATCTACAATTCCAAACTATACAACAAAAAAAAAATTAATTAATTTACTATTTTAATACAGATTTCAAATTATGGTTTCAGTACCAGTAAGGAAACAGAATAGACAGCAAAAAAAAAATCACTTTGATTATTTAACAAATAGGCACTGTATATCCACTGATATTTATAAAATAAATGTAGCTAATCATTAAGATTTCAAAAAATAAATAATAATTACTGATTTCAAACATTCACTTTAAGCACACTTTAAATTACAAATACAATACAAAATGCAAAGACCCAAGCAGAAAATTGGAAAAGCAATTCAAAATGTACAATATCACAATTGAATGGAATAACACTTGACACAGCACAAAAGGGACATCATTTTGGACTAAAACAAGTTCACATGACTATAAACACAACATTAAGAATTCAATAAAATTGAAACGTTCAGATTTGACTGGCAACCAAATCAATAATGACTGTCCACTTAAAAATAAATTGGCAATGTGGAGGAATGAGATGAAATCAAATAAGCTGACTATAAAAACAAAAAATCACTCCCTAACAAAGGGAAAACAAAAGACTTACAAGTGAATTATTTTGTAAAGCAAATAGCTGTATTGTTGAGAAATTTTTATCTTTTTTTTATTATCAGAAAAATGAATATGGCAATATCTACAGTACTATTTGAGGGTTTTGTGTCTTGCAAATGGTCTCAACCACCCCATATTGTTCACTTTTTAAAACATTAAGGTGCTTCTCTTGTTTGGCTATTAAATTATTGACTCTCATCTCGACAAATTCATTTTCTTTAATCTCATAATCAGCATTTACTCTCATAGGCCTGCAATCTTTCCAGGTTTAATATTTAACATCCAGCTTCTTTACAACCAGGTACTAGCCCCAATAGATGCATCTATTTCAGTTTTTTTTTAGCATAGAAAACAACATATGTCAGGACAAGAATAGTGATAAATCATAGTCTGATAAGCATGCAGTGTCTTTGATGAGGTATGTCAAACTTGTCTGGACAATAGCAAACACTATTTATGCTTTTCTGGTAGGTCGGGGATAGTGTGCTCTCAAGTCAAATGTCATTGAGATATCCTTGTTTTCTAAGACCTATTGCCATTAAAAAAAACTCCCCATTACATTTGCATGGGCCACAAGGTAAACCAAACATAAACTACTCAAACATCTAACTTCTAGAATGAACTTTGGCAACAAAATGTTGAAAAAAAAAAGTAATTGATCTAGATACTTTTTATTTCTTGGCTTCTTGCTGATCAGTCTTTTCCTTTTGCTCTACTGTGGTTTCTTGTTGGTCTTTTGAGTTTTCATCTTGCTCACATGTTTTGTTTTGTTTGCCTCTTGTCACATTCACCTTATGCCAAGCATTGTTAAGAACACCCCTGAGGTTCCAGATACCCTCTACTGAGTCAGGCTGAACATTGTAAGATATGTCAACAGCTTTGGCTACCAAAGTTGTCTCATCTGCATCTTGGGGCAGAGACAGGTCCACTTCCCAAAGGGTCCAAGCATACGACGTGTAAGGCGTCTGACCATTTGGCTTGAGATTAGCTTCTGTCCATGTCTTGCCTCCATCGGCAGAAACATCCACTCTGATAATGCCACGACCACCTCCTGAATAAGCATACCCTTTGACAGTAACCTAAGGGACAACAAAAAAATGAGATTACTAAATATTTAGAATATTGAATATTTATTCTATATAGACTCTAATAATGTAAAAGAAAAATTAAATATAAAATGGTAAATAAAAAATATAAAATCCTTTAAATGTCCATTTCTTTTAATTTCAACTTTAAAATGCACAAGCATTACTGAACATTAAAAAACTATAAAACTAAACAGTCTAATAATAGAGGCCATTTGTGAAATTCTTAAAGTCAGAGACAATAAATAAAAAAAAAATGAATAGAACAGCCAGTGATAATGATACTGAGGCAAAGAACACAATTTTGATTTGAAAGGTGTAAAAAATGGTTCAACTAATGTGTTCTCCAGATAAGGCTCTTTGTTATTTATCGATGGAGAAATGTGTTGAATAACATTCTAAACTTATAGTCAGTAATTAAAAAGCATGGAACAGTCATTTGTGGTGAAGGGCTGCATTGTTAATCTCATATTTCAGCTTATTTTCACAAAAACAGACTACCTCATTGTAAGCAATGCATTATTAGCCAGTGTATTTTAGAGACATAACTACTAAGTTTACAGCTACAACAGATTGTAAATGTTAGTCAAGAAAATTATCTCCTTACTGTCTCAGAGTCCTTCTCTAAGTCTGTCCCCTCCACAGGTTCACAAATAGCAGATGTAACAGGCAGCTCAGTTATAGACACACTCTTATCAAAGTTGACATTATCCCAGTCTACTGAAGGACTAAAGCCTTTATAATCATTTCTTTGCCAGTGGGAAGTGCTTTCTTCTGAGCTAAAGTAGATTCTATTCAGCCACTTCACCTGAAATGTAACTAATCAATTTAAGAACAAGAATAAAATAATTAAAACTTTTAAATGCCTTTATACACTGAAAATTATTATGAATATAAAAAACACACACACAGACACAAAACCTATTATGTATACTGTAGTAACTCTAGTGGTGGACCAAAAGGGTTAATGTGTTTGTGGCCAACTGACACACACCACTCAGGCCAATAACACAGGTCAGCGGGCCAACAGCTTTATAAACAAGGGAGTGTACTACTAGTGCACGCAAGCATGACCTGTGCTATGGTCATGGACTGAAGGCCTTTATGGTCAAGAGACAATGTGTAGAAAGACAGTTGGGTCCAGGACAGCAAGAGAGCGAGTCTTGAAAATGTAGCTGTACGAGCTAGATGGACTTGTAATGTTAGGCAGGTCTGTTGTTTAGAAAGCATTGAAATTAGGTAGCCAATTGTGTGTCGTATTGGCTGTTGATGTTATTTGTAAATAAATCGCCACCTTGTTACTAGAAAGTCTTGTTGTCAAGTTCTTTGTTAGATTGTTGTGTTGTGAAGCAGTTGGGACAGAAGGCCTGATAGAGAAATATATATGGAATCTTTTAACTTAACAGCCTGTGAGATTTAATTTTTTTTTTACAACCGCAAGTTATTTAAAATAGTTCTGTAAGAAATTGTTACTATGGCACAAATTTGGAGTATTATAGGATAAATGTTTGTTTGTTTGTTTTGTTTTTGGTTTTAGGCCAGGGGTGGGCAAATCACGGACTGCGGGCCACATGCGGCCCGCCAAAGCGTTTTATGCGGCCCGCGAAGACCTAAATAAATCATTGTAAATATCTATAGAAAGTACTTAAAATTTTGATTGTTATTACTTGTAATAAAGAGGCCAAAAAAACATTGTCTCCAAACGTCGTTCTAAAGAGTTTTAAATAAAAAACGAAGATTATATTTAATAACAATACTATATAAATTCAGTCTAAGACATAAGAATGGGCCAGTATTTATTCAATGCTATGGGAGAACTGTGTTGAAAGAATTGGGTTGGCTTGTACACAATGGCAAGGGTAACAACTGATGGAGCTTTGACTGAGAAAAATAACCTTTTTATAAAATAAAGAAAATATTCCAACCTTAAACTAGTAACTGGAAAGCTTACACAAAGCTACATTAAATTCACAATAAAGTGGGGGAAATACTAAATCAAACTAACATTAAACTAAAGGGGTCGTACGTACTAAGCATAGTCAAAGTATGCAGTTGCTAAGGTCCAAGATTGTTAAAGGGCTCGCTTAATGACTACTGTTTGATATTACAGAAAAGGAATAGCGAAACTTCTACTCAATGTTATTGTTCTAAGTACACTAGGTCTACATAATTTTAGTTTTTCTCCTTTATTTTGTATATTCTTAAATTATTCGGAGCCACCAAATTCATTTTTCGCCTATGGCGTCCAATTATCCAATGCCGGTCCTGACTGGCAGTTCCAAAAAGTATGTGAAGATTTGGAATTAAAACATTCTGATGTTCGGTAACACAGAAGTATTCGCTGGCCAATCATTAGATCAATATGGAATCTCAAGGAAGAAATTGTTAGGTACCTTGATGGACATTGACTGTGACACTTTCCTAATATTTCTAATGAAGAGTTGAAGAAAGAGTTCGTGATTATCATCAGAAGCATTGTAATTTGTTGTTTGCATAGAAATGTATGTATGTGTATCTTAAATCTTTTCAAACTAAGCATATATATATATATATATATATATATATATATATATATATATATATACATATATGCTGCCCGCCTAGTCCCCAAATTTCATTAATGCGGCCCTCAGTTGAAAAAGATTGCCCACCCCTGTTTTAGGCACATCAGCACAGTATAGGCCATGTCGTACCCATATAGGATAAATGGACCCATTTTTTTTTAAATGTTTAATTTTAAACTGATTTTGTTTTATAAACTTTGCTGTATATATTATTATGTATAATTTTATTATATATTATGTATAACTACACTATTGTAGTTTTTACCTGTCTAGCTCCAACTACTCCAGGGATCATAACTCTTACAGGATATCCATGATCACGAGGAATTATAGCTCCATTCATTTCATAAGCAATGATGATAACATCTTTTAAAGACCTGGCAATTTCGATTGGTATTGAAGCACCATAAGGAGACCCATCTGGCTGCTTATCCATGCCTTCAAACACAATGTAGTTACTGTTAACTTTATCAATGTCCACTTTAAATTTCTTCAGCACATCATCCAGACTGGGGCCTGACCACTTGGCATTACTGATGGCAGCAGCCTTCCAGTTAAGGCCTTTTACTGGCTTGACTTTGATCATTTCATTACGCCTGTTGCCAGCACACATGGTTGTGGCAGTAACTGACTTTTTGGGCATCTTCCTCAATTCCTCATACTTGAGGCATGCATTCTGACCTGGTAGTTCCAACTGCAGGGCATACTTCTCTGTTTTGACACAAGGAACTGGCAGATGATTTCTAACAAAGAAAGCATGGTTAGGTGTGTAGAACATGTCAGTAAGGATCTCTGCTGGTGGCTCAGCATTGAAAGGCTTCTCACAGGCTGGAATCAAGAGAGGAGAACGCACAGGATCCAGCCTGTAAGGATCATCTCTGTTCCTTTCTTTTTTTGGATCAGGCTCTGTAATATTTCCTATCCTCAATGTTTCTAAAACTTCATATATCTCCTCGTTTTTGTGGGCAGAGTAAACATTCCAATATGGCTCAATTGATTTTCCAGCTGCCAAAAGAATTTTGTTCCCTCCAGGGTGGCTCTGAAGGTACTGGGTGATGTCATACACACCATTACGGTAAGTGACCCATATTTTAGTTTCAATTGTGTTGTGGGCAGCGACATCATCCCTGGAATAAGTAGGCAAGCCTTCTATTATCTGACCAGGTTCATTGGTGCTCTCAGAGGCAGCAAGAACTTTGCCAAAGCCAAAAGTATTATGTACATTAGTAATTTCTTTGGATGTAATGTGTCTGCATTTATTCTTTCTGTGCAAATGTAGAGCACCTGAAAGTAAATCAATTAAACAGGATGTTGATGCACAATGCACAGGACAGGGTATAAAAATTATTAGAAAGTTACAGTATCTATGTAATTCTTCAAATTTTTTTTACTTACAAAAATTTCTGCATACTATAAAATCTTATTCTAGAAAAATTGAGACTAATAATGATACATTATTCATTTTAATTTGGCTTGATTTAAAGTACAACATACAATCGAATGCCTGTGTCTCATCTTCTATTTCATACACCTTGTCACCACCACTAAATTGGTGATTACTTTTAATTATCCTTGAGATATCAAGACACTTTACAGCAGTCAGTAAGGGGCAGTCAGCGTAAGCACTTAAAAGAAGATAGTCATTATAAGAAATTAGTAGAGAACAGTCATTATAAAGAGTTAGTAGAGACTTGTACCAGTTATGATGTCATTACTATACTTGTCAAACATTTTTTTATATAAAGGATTGTTACTGACAATACTTAGTTTATTATTGCATGTCATTCATCAGTTTACACACAAGAAAATGATATTTTAGACACCTTACGTCTAATAAATAATAATGTTAATAAAAACTTTAGAGTAAACTAATAAACTTATAGCACTGTAGATCATAGATCTAGATAGTCTAAATCAGTGGTCTTAACTAGCACTCTCCTAGAGGCTATTTCGTGAAATTGGGGGGTGCTGGGAGCCAAACGGGCAGAAGAGGGAGCTGGGCATTAAAGAGGTGAAAGAAAAAACTAGAGGTGCACTGAAAAAAAATTTAAAGAATTCTTTAAATTAGCGCTGGCAAACAAAATATAGACAAATTATAGTTACCTTGCTTCTAATTTAAGAACAAACAACATTAGAAATTGAGTTCAGGAATCCCCCTTTTCTATGTTTAAATTCTTACTCTGTTGCTGCAATCGGAGGGTATTTATTGTTCTTAGATATTGCAAGTCTAAATGTTTATAATTTCATAAATAAATTAGGTAACAGGGTTTCTGCACCAAAGTGAACATGAAATTCTAGGAGTTTTCCAGGAGAAATTATAAAATTCCAGGCCATAAAATTTGTGCACTACCTGTAAAATGATTCCAATTGTCAAGTGTCTTAAATAACATCTGACAACCAGTCCAACTCCTGGCCTTCACATGTGGCTCATGTGTATTGAGTCCGGAGGAACTGTTTTTACTAACAGGGTAAGAGCCAGGAGTCAACCCTGAGGAAAAATCAGGAGCCAGCAACCTTTTGGCATTAAGAATTTATTTCTGCTCACGCCCGCTGATTTAATGGTGCCAACTAACTTTTTTTTTTTAAATTCTAGACCAGTGGCATAGCATCCATGGCGCGAATGGGGTTCAATGAGCAAGGGCCCATGACCAATAGGGGGCCAACAGCCTGTGGCGTAGCAACCATGGTGCGAAGGGGGTTCATTGCGCCTGAGCCCATCACTCATGCCCATTTGAGACATTTTACTTAGACTTAGGTCCTCACGCGCCGTTCGGCGCATTGGGCGGCAAGCTGTCTCCATAAAGATCTGGCATTGGCAATGTCTCTGAATCCTCCTTCCACCTGGTGTCCACTGTTCTCAAATCCTCCATGAAGGTGTGATGCCAAGTTATATGAGGATGTCCCTGTTTGCGTTTTCCTCGTATTGGTCTCCATGTCATCACAATTCTTGGTATGCGTAGCTCTTTTTATCGTAGAACATGTCCTGCAAACCTCATGCAACATTCTCACTAAGTGTTTGACTCCCAGTTCGGCATAGGATTTCCTTGTTTGAGACCCGATCTGTGTAACTGACTCTCTAAATCCATCTCAGCCATTTTTGTTGAGCCACATTTAGTCTCTTCTCAATTTTGACAGATGACTTCCATGTCTCACATGCATATGTTGGAATAACGATTGTGTTGAGAAGGTGTTTTTTTGTCTCGAGTTCAATGGCTTGGCTTGTCCAAATAGGCTGCAGCCTTTGGAAAATGCTCCCTGCCTTTCCTATTCGGCACGCTATATCATGGTATGCATCCCCATCATTTGTTATGATGATCCCACTCGCAAAATTTTTGTTGTATCCAAGTTTATGCAAAGGCCAATTTCGGGTGCCTCTCTATCTAGGCTCTCTGTCATTTCTTGTATACTTTTATTTGGGGCCTACATGAGCAATAGTGATGACATCAAAGTGAAAATAAAAATTTTACTTTGAGGATAATTGATATTAAAAAGGTCGTTTGATTCTGTTAATTAAAAAGTTCTACAAACATTGACTTCCAAGACTTATAGAGAGTCATATCTGAATCAAACCCAATGGCGTTATTACTTACAAAAAAGGTATGATCCTTGTCATGGAACTTTAACTCATTCGATACGTATAGCCGCACAGTGCGCCAAGCCGATTTC
>JADKLZ010033126.1:0-22762 GCA_021533235.1 Biomphalaria straminea
TAAAAGGTCATTTGTTTTTAATGGCCAAATATTTACAAGGGTGTCACGTTGCCAGCACAATAACCAAAAGCCTTTACATTCAATAACTAATGTAGTCTACCCATCAGAGTTTGTTGAACTCAAGAGCATTCTAAAATCCCAAAAAAATCCAAGTCAGCACTAAGATTCGAACTCGGACCTCCCTGATCAAAAGCCAAGCACTTAGCAACTCAAATCAGACAAAAAAAAGCAGGTTTTAACCTTGCATGCTTCACATGTATTAGCTCCATAATGAAAACCAGCCGCAGGCTCTCCACAAACTTTGCAAGGAGGAAGTGGCCCAGCAACACTAGAAACACGATCCTCTGGAGGGCGCCTTTTGCCGCGCATTCTGAAATATACATTTTGTCAAAAGATGACTTTAGAAGCAAAAGTATATTTGTATAATTAGATAAGAAGTCATAACTAGTTAATATAATAAACTAATTAAAGTTTCTTTCGCTACTGACATCATGGTTTAGAAATTACAACTGGTTACTATGGAAATAAATTGAAGTCTAGGCAGATGTGATTTGTTTTCTCTTCCAAGACACTCAAAGAAGTCAGATGGGAAGACTTTAACATTCTCAAGACAAAGAATTACACCAAATACTATAGTAGTAATAGGAATAATATTGGTTGAAACAATGGCAGGTAAAGTAATTTGAATATATTTCATGAAAACCAAAGACTTGATGATGAGTAGGAGAAAAGAAAAACTTCAGAAGACATTTTTAAATGGACATGTCCATACCATTTTTAAATGAACATGTCCATACCATTTTTAAATGAACATTGCCCTACCGAAAGTAAAGATAACAACAGCAAAAAAAAAACTAATAGTAAATAAAATAAATGAGAAATTGATAAGCTTTCATCTGAATCACCTATTATGAGCTATCCCGACAAGACCAACATCTAATCTTCTGACTCAGAAGCAGACACAACACAATAAGACAACCTATGTTCCGGAAGCTCAAAATTGGAAGCAATGAAATCTTCCCATGTGGAGTGTCACCAGAGAATGCTGACCATGTCCTTCAAAATTGCATTCTTTACCAAGAGGCCTGAACAAGACACTGGCCCTAAAACACTCCAAATGACCCCAATAGAAAGAATACTATGGTTAGCTACCTGATTTGGAAACCAACATAATAATGAGAAAGAAGAAGAAGTCAAAAGTAGATCTTATTTAAATATATATAGATCTACTTCTAGCCAGTAGAGTAGACTAGTATACATACAATGTAGATCTAGTATTTACTATTACAAGATCTAAATCTAGACTTAGATCTAGATTTACATTTTGATATAGATCTAGATTATCTTAGACATCCACATATCAACAGTGACAGTCTTGAGTCTTGAATCAGAATGATGTTTATCTAAATCTAGATATAATCTAATGAATTAATGATCTCTAATGTAAAACATAGTAAACTAGACAAAGATTCTAGATAATATATATATATATATATATCAGAGTCTAGATGCTCAAGATTCTAGATGGTTTAGTCTTTTAGTTTTAGAATAATGATAAAACAGTAATGGGTTTGTTCTGGATTTCCGACCTACTTTAAGCAAAGTCAGGTGGTGGTTGAACAACGAAGAGGAGAATGGCCATGTCTTCCTATATTTCTATTGTTGTTGCTCCTCTATTTGTAAAAGATTTTATATTCCCTACAAACATTTTAAAATATATAGAGTATTTATAGAGTACATCAACGAATATACAGAGTGCATCAATCAACAAAGTTCATGAATGTTAAAATAACTATATACAAATTTTTTAATAAAGGGCCAAGAACTGTTTAAGGATGTGTTTATGAGTGATATGTCTTTTATAGTCCATGACATCCCCGATGAAACATCACATAGGGAAGATGTTTTAGCCAACGTTCTTGCAGGATTTAAAAAAAAAGGCTTGGTGTAACCTACACAAACATATGTCCAATATATATATTTGGGATAATATGCATATTAGTTAAAACATTGTTATACAGCTATTTTCATAAGCTTTAACTATTTTTTAAGGTTGTGTATATCATATAGATCTACCGGTGAAACATAAACATTGAAGACATTAAGAATTATTAAAATGTGTTTTGGATACGGTACATGATGTATTATTACGTTTTTAAAGTTCTTTTATTTTTAAGAAATTCAATGAGTTACTTTAAACAAAATGTTACATTAAAGTTGCAAATATACATCTTCTAGACAAAATATATCTAATTAGTAACCAATAAATAAAGGGCGGGATAAGACAGATTCAGCCTGTGTAAGAGTAAATCTAGATTTATTCTTGACTATCAGATGTGTTATTTGTTCGCTACACCATGTGACTCATGAGAAATCTAGAACAACCCGACTGAATATAATTGATTATTATAGTCAATATATAATCAAAATGTTATGAGATGATGTATCAATAATATTATCTAGAATCTATTATTAAATTATATATAGCCTCTCTATAATAAAGATTATTAAAAATCTATAGTTTATAGTTTAGATCTAGATTCTACAATGCATATAGATCTAGATCAATAATAATGATAATCTTAATTGTCCGTAAAGAAATTTGTCTTACAATTTGTGCATTACACCAAACAAAACATTGAAACTATAAAAAAAAATGTACATTCACACCTCACACTAAATCTAAAATTTTAAAAAAATTTATAGAGATCTAGATATATATAATTATATATAATATAGAATTATATCTATAATTATAATCTAAGATCTAGATCTATATAATAAGTATTTATTAAGGTGGTGTGTTGTTTTTTTTATTTTACAGAGATGATGCAGATGATGATGATCTTGTCTACCTTTGGCCTTTGAGTTGTCTTTTTGGCTACTTTCAGTTGACTTTCACTTTGTCAACTTTGATAAAATTCACATTCATTATTTCAAAAGTATTAAATTTATTAGATAGAGTTTTAGTTTTAGTCTTAGACGACTTAGACGTTAGACTGACTTTTTCATTTTAGTTTTAGACTAGACTAAACTTAGTCTTAGACTTAGAGTGACACTTAGACTTAGACTACTTAGACTAGAGACTTAGACTTAGTCGACTTGGTGTAGTTAGACTAAGACTAAGACTCTAAGAGTAAGACTAAGACTAGTAATACTACTAATACTAAGTAAGAATAAGACCTACCTAAAATTAGGTAGATTAGGTCCTAATCTAGATTCTAGATCTACATCTACGTCTTTAGTAGTACTAGAGTTAGAATATCTATAACAGGATGTGTATGTGTTTTATAAACAGGTTCAAATAGATGTCTATTTCTTATAGTTTAATCAAGAATCCTAGAATCTCTTGTCTATCCCAAATCTGGCTGTTGCTGGTGGCCACTGTTTTCGACGTCACGAAAAGACCTTGTTGTTTATAAATTGTCAATAATAATATCATTTTAGAGTTCCTTCCCTTCCTAGACGAGATTCAAAAGAACTAACCTATATAAGTCTACCTGTCTGTATTGATCTGTTGTTCATTTACCATTACTAGACTATCTACATTTAGATCTATTAATTAAAACAAATCTAGGGTTACGAATCTACTTTTACTACTTTTAGAGATTTAATTAGAATCAATAGATCTACATACATTTAGACAAGAGATAAAGATCTATATGTTTAAGATAATAGATCTATTCCTCGGTTAAATCCAGACCTAGTTTCCAAGTGAACTATTTTAATCTGTCTGACAATTTTGTATCTGTTACACAATGCAAGACTAAAAAGATTTAACCAGGCTTAGCCAGTCTTGGCTACCGTCAAACCGTAACGTGTTTATAACAGTTATTTAGGTTAACTTGGTCTACCCGAACGTTCTGCTCCAGCGCACCTGACATATATTTTAAATATGCGATTAACTGCTACGTTTAAATTTCATTCATATATAAAATAAAAAAAAACATCAATTTGAAGCACATTATGGCCCAAATTCTCTATCATGGAAGTAAATGATCATGCTATATTTGGAAACATTAAAACGAACTGGATCGGTATATGTACTTTTAGAAGCTGGAAGCCCTCCCCACTTTTTGTAATGTTGTAGTCTGGTGGAAACATAGGCCTACGTTGAGAAGACAAAGATTTGGTTGACATTAAATGTACGTGGTCAGACGTGGTGATGAACTGGGCCTCCAGCGGGTTGCAACTACCACACTGTGTATCTATGGTGGGGATGTATGCAAGGATCGTCGATAGGCATCTACATCATACAGGCCTGCGTAATCGTGTGGTATGGGCTTTGGACTGTCGTATCGATAGTCCCGGTTCAAACACTTCCTGCCGCCCCCCACCCCCGCTTCCCTGCCCTCCTGGGGGAGATACAGGCTAGGAAGTAATAATTTTCAATTCTGAAGGAACAACCGAAACATGCAAAACAAAATTAACAGTTTAACATGTTGACAATTTCCCTAAAACGTAATGATCATAGCAGGGCTTTACGGTGCTGGATCCTATCCCATGCAGGGTTGGCCTACTATTTGCTTTCTGCTTCGCTCGTGGGAAGTGATGCGGAGCTAAGCCTCTACATCGTTGATGCGAAGTAGCTAGGCTTATGAAGAAAAACTATACCCCCCCCCCCGCGTCGCCTAGCTCTTAACTACGAAACGCAACTTCGAGCTATTAGAACAGATGATGAAATAGCATGTGTTCGTTTCTCATAGAGCGCTATAATTTCTGATCATGCGACCAAGGGATTACTTCCGCCAGAAATGTCTTGTATGAAGTAGTCCCTACCCGTCACCGAAAGTAAGACTTAAATATCGTTGTTGTCTATATAAATCTACTTAGGCAACACATTAGTCGCCGGTAAAGAAGAAATAGAATCTAGATGAACAGTAAGGAAGCTGGGTCTAAGTATATGGATGGACATAGAGGCAGAGGCATCACTAGGCAGGTGCGGGGGGTGCGGTCCGCACCGGGTGACACCCGATAGAGGGTGACACCCAAGTGTAAAAAGGCACTTAAAAAAAAAATACCAACTTTAAAATGTGACAGAAGCAAAATCATAAAGCTTAGAAATTGTTGAATAAAATTATTCTAAATGGGAAAAACATCTATAGCAAGATTTTTTCTCTGATAAATAGTGGACGTGTAAGATAAGACCTAACATAGATCTCTGAAGTTGTAAGATATATTAACAGTAGCATTGGTAATGTTGAAATGACAGAAATATAGGATATTCATCTTAATGTGGGCCAAATCTGGTGTATCAGTTCTGATAATTTAAAACGACTGAAATGAGATGGGCTTAACGTATCGATATGATGAGCTCAGGGACATGGTAATGCAGCTACAATGTCAAGGATTCATGAAGAAGTGCAGGCAGTAATAAATGAAGAACAGAAAAGAAACGTGAATGGATGTGTACACCGTTTACTTAAGCTATGTGTTCAAATTCTTAATCGGAAAATATTTTCTAATTATACTTTCTTGGTTCTCTGGAAAAGGGTTTTCTTTCTTAGCCGCTAATACTAATAGATAGGATAATATAATTAATGACAGCGTGTCATATGAACATCTCGATGGTGTGCTCATGGTGTTGCTGTTAGATCCATGAAAGAACGATTTTATGAAAGTGTGACTGCGAAAATCTTTGCCGTCTCTCTGAAAATACAAACACTAGAGGCGCAGCACAAATATGATTGCCAGCTGTCTGTGAATACATGCATAACTTTCATTGCTTGACTTTCTTATTGGCAGATGTACTCAAAAAAATAAACTAAACACAAAAGTACTGTTATAATATAAGAGACAAGGCCAACTCAACGAGACATATATTTATTTATAAGACATCACAAGTACACAAATAACATCTTCACCAAACTACAGTGTCTCTATTTCCACTTCTAGCCTTGGGCGGAAATCGTTACTCCCTTGTAAACATCTTGTTATAGTCCGTTCTTTAGAGGTGCGCTAGCCAGACTTGAGGTGCGCTAGCCATACTTGCGATGCGCAATGGCGAGGTCGTAACATTGCCCCCGTCTTAACACTTTTCGTCCCGAAAAGAAAAACACTGCAGCTGAAGTTTGACAGTTCAGGTGGAGGTCGATCAGTGGGAGCCACATGCGGCAGGTAGGGTGTTCCCCACAAAGCCATCCGCATTGTTTTCCTCCAGTACCGCTTTCTCTTTCTCCAGTTGACCAGGCTGTTGTTGAGACGATGATGTGGCCGTTTGACACACAGAGAAATAGTGTCGAGCACAGTTTTCTTCAGCACAGCCGTTGATCGGACACGCCGTTTCAGCAGACCCTCCCGACAGACGTCTCTCGTAGTGACTGCAGGTTCAACTTCATCCACGTTGAAAACCAAGTCCAATGTGCCGCAGTCATCCTCAGCTAACAGTCTTACGTCCAGGAGATGAGTCCCTTCAAGTTTAAGTGGATAATGTCTTCCTCTTGACAGCTCAGATTTAAAGTGGGTTGACTGACATTCATTTATGCCAATGTCCATGATGATTGCAGAACTGCATATGCCATGTTGATGGTTTTCTTGGCACCCAAATTTTATGTGTGATGCGCCGCACGTACAGTTCATGCTCGAGTTCTGGATGCAGTTGTCGAGCTTCACATTTCTTTCGTGAGCACCGACAGATAGGCAGAGGTCTTTAAGGTCTATAGCAATATTAGCAATAGGCTTAGACGCAGACCCAACGTTGTCTCGATCTGTCCGGCTGATTGAGGTACTGGTAACAGGGGCAACAGGAACAAACACTTCGGGCACATAACAGACTGAAGTTTCTTTATTTCTCTCTTTCCCTTCGAGATCGTCGCAGCAATCGTTGTCACGTTTCTCGTCTTTAAAGTCACAACCACAAGACTTGCCCACAACACAGACACAGACGACGCTCCAATCCCCAGAGTCTCCGTCACCACTGTTTGTGCAGCCACAGTCCTGACAATGCAACTTCTTCCCCAACGAGTCCACAGGCAACGGCTCCTTCACCAACAAGTTTATTCCTCCTTTTCCTTGCGACTCAATTTGATCAATTTGGTCTATTTGGCCTTCTACTTGTGATACCATTTCATCTATCTTGTTCCCCATACTGTTCATTTTATCACACAGTGCACCAACACACTCATGCATTTTGCCAATAATCTCGTAAATCTCCGGTTTGATTTCAAACAAGTAAGCATCCGGATCTTCTTCTTCATCTGCCAAGGCTTGCCGGAGACGAGCTGTAAGCACCTCCTTGGTACCACCACTTAGCAGATATCGGTTACGGAGCTCCTTTCTAAGCTCTTTAACTGAGAGTTGGTCTAATGTTTTCAACGATGTCATTGTGTTTAAATCCTACCTCGTCTCGTTGAGTTGCCTATAAAATCCTCACTACTGACACCATTGTTATAATATAAGAGACAAGGCCAACTCAACGAGACATATATTTATTTATAAGACATCACAAGTACACAAATAACATCTTCACCAAACTACAGTGTCTCTATTTCCACTTCTAGCCTTGGGCGGAAATCGTTACTCCCTTGTAAACATCTTGTTATAGTCCGTTCTTTAGAGGTGCGCTAGCCAGACTTGAGGTGCGCTAGCCAGACTTGAGGTGCGCTAGCCAGACTTGCGATGCGCAATGGCGAGGTCGTAACAGTACCTTCAAATTAAAGTGTTAATTATTTTCAAAGTGGTGGCTAAGCTCGAGCACTTAAACATTTACTCTACGAAATATGTGAAAAGTTAGCTCAAAATGTTATTAAGATAACTTTTCTCAAATCAAACTAGCATGTTAATGCAAAAGAAAAATACGTTTTAACAATATGAAAATATCAGAAAAGTGTTCTTAAGATTTACTATTCAAATAGAGAGCAAGAAGTAAATACTGAGTACATCAATCTCTTTTATATTGGGCCTGAGGGCAAGATATGTGAACAGAAATGCTAAAACTAGAATACTAGAATGCAGCAAAGTTTTGAAATACGGCAACGAATCTCTACCAGCCTTTGAATTAAATGCATGTTTACAAGACGTCATGTGAAAAGAAGCTTTGCAAAACTAAATTTAACTAACAACGTTCTCTGATTAAAACATTAACTAACAACGTTCTCTCATTAAAACATCAACTAACAACGTTCTCTCATTAAAACATCAACTAACAACATTCTCTCATTAAGACATCAACTAACAACGTTCTCTCATTAAAACATTAACTAATTACGTTCTCTCATTAAAACATCAACTAACAACGTTCTCTCATTAAAAATCAACTAACAACGATCTCTCATTAAAACATCAACTAACAACGTTCTCTCATTAAAACATCAACTAACAACGTTCTCTCATTCTATGGCCACCGTCAGTCGCGACGCGACTATGGGTCATCTCATTTCCATGAGATGAATGCCTGGGCATAAGCTGTGGTCGGAACGATGTCGCCCACACATCAGTTCTCCCCTCTCCACGCAGCTGATGTATCCAAAGGAACGGCAGTGCCGATACAGTTTGGGGTCAGCAGCGTCGCAGGTTCTGCCAGAGTGTAGCACTGGGTGCTGCAAACTGCCTTAGGGTCGCCAGCTCCTGATTTTTCCTCAGGGTTGACTCCCGAAGCCTTTCCCTTGATTGGGTATAGCTGCAAGGCAGCAGAGGTTTGAATTCAGAGTTTTCCTTCTCCTAGGTGGGTAGCCAGCCATGGCTAACGAGCCCCTCCTGCCCGAAGCTTACTGGTTAAGGCGCCAGTTACTCGCCTGTGCCCCTTCTCCTGTTAGTAAGAACAGTTCCGCCGGACTCAATATCTGAGCCACACGTGAAGGCCGGGAGTTGGACTGGTTGTCAGAGGCTATTTGAGACGCATGCCATTAGGAAGCATTTTATAGGTAGTGGAGTGCTTACATCCATTACCACTTCCGGCAATGACAACCTTGCGGAACCAATTAAAAATCTCTCATTAAAAATCAACTAATAACGTTCTCTCATTAAAACATCAACTAACAACGTTCTCTCATTCAAACATTGACTAATATCGGGCTCTTATTAAAACATCAATTAACAACGTTCTCTCATTTAACAACATTAATTTACAACTATTTTTTGGAAATCAAATCAAGCAATTCTGTCCATTGAAAACGAAGTAGCAAGATATAATGAGTTTAAAGTTTTTTTTATACGTTTTCTAATTTGAAATCCTGAAAAGGAAATTTAAATATTTATTTTCTAAAATTATTGTAAACTTTTATATGTTAAAAAAATTCTTTAAAAATTTTTGTAACTATCAATATACTTTTCATTAAGTTGCATTTTTCATTAGTTGTCCTCATGAAACTACCACTATATGTGATTAAAATATTCAAAAGTTTCCATTAAGAGCTGTTTAATGTTTACTTAGGAAAGCATGCTCAGTTGGTTTTTAATTTCTTTCTATTTAAAAAATCGTAGATGTTAATATGTAATGATTAACGTTAATATGTACGAGACAAAAACATAATCGATACTCATTTAAACTTTGTGGAGCAGCAATCAACGAACTGTATTATTGCGCAAGAAAAAAATAACAACTGAACAACGATAGTTTTTTATTTGAAGAATAAGTGGAACGCTGGGGGTGGGGGGTGACACCCTGATTTTATCGCACCGGGTGACACCCACCCTAGTGACGCCTCTGCATAGAGGTGATGCAATGGATTCCATCACATTGTGAAATCAAAGGAAACGAACAGGCAGAGAGTTAGGCGAAGCTAGGAACGCTCTTAAATTAGACCCACCAGAGAATGCAAAAGCCATTTTGTGAATGAGTCAAGTCCAAGTGGTCCGATAGCTGGAAGTTGGGACCATTGTAGCATGAGGCGGGAAGTCTGGAAGTTTCTCAAACGCCTAAACAGGAAGGACAAATGGTGACGACTACACAAAAAAAAGGCACGATTTCGTACTGGAAACTGTCCGATCGAAGCCCACTTCTTTAGGATGTAATACTAAGAGAACCACGATCCCAGATGTCGACACTGTCAAACGGAAGACGAAACAGTAGAACACATCATCATTAATCATTGCTCAACGTCTGCAGGGTGCTCAGAAACACATTCGAAGATACGACTAGTCTTGAAACAGACCAAACAGATATAGAAATGGTGCAGCATGGACCATGCGTAGATATAATTATTTCATCTCTCTTCCTGTTCATCTCTTCCGGCTTCCACGTTTGTAACCTCCCTTCCATTCATTACACAAATTCACACCATTTTCCATTCACACCATGCTGAGCTATGGGACAACTCTATCCGCATAAATAAGAGAGTGATATTTCCTTTACTTGCTTGCTACCGGTACTCGACCAAACTCTTGAGGGAAGAAGAGAATTATATATATAATATAGATAGATCAGAAAAGTAGCTAATAATTATTTCCCCACATTCAAAAAGGTGCCGGTAAGCCGTAAGCGTTTATAGGTCTACGTCGCGCACATTTGTGGCAGGTATAGTCAGTACATTCCACTGTATCGGACATTTGAAATGTAAATACAGACGATTATGTTTTCATGTAGAAATCGATACCCTCGGATGTATTTATACCGATCAAAAGAAACCTTTTTTTTTTCAAAAAGATCTTGACAAAAGCTCCGCGGTAGTGCTCTACGCACATATGCAACCATACGGGTCAAGAGCATGCGCCTCACTAGACCTGTCGAAATGGAACTGAGCAAGTCTGGGGGGAAGTTGAAACAAGAGACATGGTTTCCCCTTCCTTCCCACAGCGAGAGCATCGCGAGTCGGATTTTGTCTAATGGAAACAACAGGTTTCTGGAAAATGATAAATGTCACATATTACTAGGTGGGAGAGGCCCCGAATTACGGTCTTTGCCTAGGAGTTTCTAAAAGCCTAATAACAAAGCTAATGGTGTGATTGAGGTTAATTTTTTTGTTTTGTATTACAAGTTCAATCCTATTTCTCAGTGAGCAAATTGATTTAAGAGAATAGGGGTTAGTGAAATCTTCATTTTAAATAGAATGCACTGGTGTACAATATATTCTCTCTGCCCCATGTGTTCACTTAAATAATAGGAACTTGTTTAGAAAGACTTGAATTTTCATGACTGGTCATTACCCATACAATTCTTATTGATAAAAGTGTGTGGGGTATCGCAGAATTGTTTCATGTGACCACCTGCAATACCCATTAAAGATCTTAGTTTTACGAATGCTTCTAGCTGGTAACTTAGTTCAATGAGTACACTAAGCTGTGTCAAAATGACCATATTTTTACATTACATCCTCTTAGTTACTGCCCACCAAGTGTTAATTCTTGTTTAGCCTGATAGTCTCCTAGCTCAAGTTTTAAGATCATTAGGTAGACAACGAGGATCGACATGCATTATATTATATATTTACTTAATATTTGGCATTTGATTCACAGAAAATAATTTACATACTGTATCTGATAAGTAGAGTATCATATCCAACTTGAACAAAAAAACAAATCAGTTTTCACATTTTATTTCCCCACAATCCTTTGCAGCTCTTATAAAAAACTGAAATGTGGAATGCAAATTTCAAGAACTTGTGTAACAAACTTGGATCCCAAACAAAAAATTCAAAGTTCAAATACAAAGAAATGATTTTCGAATCAATAACTGGTCCAGCATAAATACTACAAGAACTGGTCATGGAAGAGGGGAGACAATGGATGTTTTAGTATTCTTCTCCTTCTTCTCCCCCTTCTGCTTCTACTGAGTCAACTCCAACTTCCTCGTAGTCTTTCTCAAGGGCAGCCAGATCTTCACGAGCCTCAGAAAACTCACCTTCCTCCATGCCTTCACCAACATACCTGGTCAAAAAATATTGTAAGTTAAAGGATGTGTGGACAATTTAATCATGTAGGTTTTTTTTCCAGCTAGTTAAGATAAAAATAATTATAATAATAATTATAGTTTTTATATAGTGCTAATTTTATGCTTGTAGCATGCTCAGAGCGCTACGGTCCAATCTCATATGTGGACCAGTGGGGGTCAGGGGTATATGGGAGAAGCTTTTCCGTGCTGCCTTTAGGCAGGCGCTCAGTAAACACAACTCTGATTCGGGTGTTGAACATCGAGCCCCCTTCATAGGTAGCCAAGACAAACCAAGTTCAAGAGTACTTAGCCTCTCAACCACACTTCTCACATGGTGTTTCAATTGGAGCCCAAAAAAATGTGCTCTCTCCTCTTTAAACATTGATAATATTAAATTATTTAGATCTTAATGAAAAGAATGTAGGCCTAATTCCTGAAATAGGAATACAAAAATAGATTCAATTTCATGTGGCTATGCAGATCTAGCAGTGATCTAGGTGATTTAGCCATTACTTAAAGACAGATTGAATTTCAGGACAGGGATTCCTCCAGTTCAGATCATAGTATACTCAGTTGAACTGTGTTGTTAAAGAGCCACTATGTTCCTTGTGATGTCTGAGCCCTATAACTGATTAACAAAAGGTACTCACCAGTGAACAAAAGCTCTCTTGGCATACATAAGATCAAATTTGTGGTCAAGTCTCGCCCAGGCCTCAGCAATAGCAGTTGTGTTGCTCAACATGCACACAGCACGTTGGACTTTAGCCAGATCACCGCCTGGTACCACAGTTGGTGGCTGATAATTGATACCAACCTAAAATGAAAGAAAAAAAAAACGCTTTAGAAAGCCTATAGCAGTCTTTTAGACTAAAAAATATCTTTTAACAAATGTTTGTGGTTTTCCTGCTATGCCATTTCTACCATCACTTAAGAATATCATGTTGGATTGTAAAATTTTTTTTTAAACAGTTTGAAAAAAAAAAATGGAAGATAGGAATTTTTCTATTTCATTAAACATTAGTACAATACTGAAAAACCAAACGCAAGAGTCATATTTCATACCTTAAAGCCAGTCGGACACCAGTCGACAAACTGGATGGTTCTCTTGGTCTTAATTGTAGCAATGGCAGCATTGACATCTTTGGGGACAACATCACCTCTGTACAACATACAGCATGCCATGTACTTGCCATGGCGTGGGTCACACTTCACCATCTGATTGGCTGGCTCAAAGCAAGCATTGGTGATTTCAGCAACAGACAGTTGTTCATGGTAAGCCTAAAAAAAAAAATTGTTAAGAGCCAGTGTAATGAGGAACAGTGACAAATAAAAATATTTGAAGGCATAAATGAACTACATTCATTTTTCAAGTCCTGTTATACAGAAAAAAATACACACATTTAAAAAAAATCAGGATAAATATAAGTAAATACCTTTATTTTTAAATAAACATTTTCCTTATGAAAACTAGGTTACCTAATGGTCTGTTATACAAATATCAAAGAGAGATAACTCTACAAAAATGGAAAAGAAATAATCCTGCAGTGGAACCCCCACCCTTTTTTTTTCCCCTTCTGTTTCTGTAAACAAATTATAGGAATGTTAACTCCTCAAAATAAATAAAAACATTGCATGGAAGAACTGATAATATACCTTTTCAGCAGAAATAACTGGGGCATAGGTGGCAAGAGGGAAGTGGATGCGGGGATAGGGCACCAAGTTGGTTTGGAATTCAGTCAGATCTACATTCAGAGCACCATCAAACCTACATAGAATAAGAAGGAATAAAAACAAAATAAATATAATGAAAATAATAATAATCGTTAATAATGCTTTACATTATAATTATTTTTAAAAATCTAAATTGAATACATTAAACACAAATTTTACCTCAAAGAGGCAGTAATAGAGGAGACAATCTGACCAATGAGACGGTTGAGGTTGGTGTAAGACGGGCGTTCAATGTCAAGGTTTCTGCGACAAATGTCGTAAATAGCTTCATTGTCAACCATAAATGCACAGTCAGAGTGTTCCAGTGTTGTGTGGGTGGTCAGAATGGAGTTGTAAGGTTCAACAACAGCTGTAGACACCTGAAACAGATTAAAACAATCAGTTAGAGAAACTTTTATTTTAAGAATGTTCTTGTCAAAAAGGCATTCATAATCTCTAATAAATACAATCTATATGGAGGAAAGTTACCTGTGGAGCAGGGTACACAGAAAATTCAAGCTTAGATTTCTTGCCGTAGTCAACTGAGAGTCTTTCCATAAGCAGTGATGTAAATCCAGATCCAGTGCCACCACCAAAACTAAAGAAAATTTAAGTAAAAACAAACAAACTTTCAATTATTTATTCCAAAACTATATTATTATATTCAGAAAAAAAATTTAAAACAATTTAAAGCAAGTCAATACAAAATGAAAGAACTATACCAATATGAGTTACCTGTGGAAAATGAGGAATCCTTGAAGTCCAGTACATTGGTCAGCCAATTTACGAATACGATCTAAGACAAGGTCAATCAGTTCTTTGCCTACAGTGTAATGACCTCTAGCGTAGTTATTTGCAGCATCTTCTTTACCGGTGATAAGTTGCTCAGGGTGGAAAAGTTGTCTGTAAATGCCTGTCCTAACTTCATCTAAAAAAAAAAAACAATTTGTTTACTTAGTAACTGAAATCAATACATGGTCACATATTTTTTCATATAAAATAGTATGTGACAGCACTGAAAAAGGAGACTAACCAACAACAGTGGGCTCTAGATCAACGAAGATAGCCCGAGGCACATGTTTCCCAGATCCAGTTTCACTGAAAAATGTGTTGAAAGAGTCATCACCCCCGCCAATTGTTTTGTCTGAAGGCATCTGACCATCTGGCTGGAGATTTTAAAAACAAAGAATCTTTACAGCAACAGCACATCATTAGTATGTTATAATGAGAATATTGTCCAATACAAAGAAGTCAACACATGTTTTAATGCAACTATTTTTACCTGAATTCCATGTTCCAAGCAATAAAGTTCCCAACAGGCATTGCCCATTTGTACACCAGCCTGGCCAACGTGTATGGAGATACATTCACGCTGGAGAAAATATATTTAAAAAAAAAACATTTTTTACAAGAGCACAAGCATACTTTTAAAATTTTTTTAATTGAAAGTTGTTTTTTTTTAAGTGTTAGTTGACATGTAGAAATCCTTAAGACATAATACAAAAATATTATGACTATAATATTCCAGGACATACATTAGTTCTTTGTCTTTGTGCTACTTTTGATAATAATCCCTTTATTTGGGCTCTTGTTAGTTAATATTTTAATCTTTACAAATAGAAAAAGCTGTATTAGAACTTCTCATATGTAAGAATGGCAGGTTAATATAAACTGTAAAAACTTAATCCAGTAATAAAATGTACTAAAGTGACATAGTACTTACTATATCTAGTCTAGAAAAGCATTCAATGGTAATGTGTAAAAAAATACTGAGATAGTAACACACAAATAGCCAAAATTGAATGTATCTTCCAATGGAAGTAACCCAAAGTTTGCTAATGATTACTAATGCAGTTACACTTTAGATTTATGAGGCGAGCCATAGCTGTCACAGGTCAAATCAGATCAAAAGAAAGTTATTTTCTGTAAGCCTCTACTTCTAGATAAGATGTTCTTTTCCTTACATTTAATGATATCTTGCCAATATAGAACTAGATCTAGGACATTGTTATATGCCTTATATTTATATGGTTCATTATTGTCATTATTCTGTGATAATAAAGAAAGTAGGCTTAGATTCTAGATCTAGATATAATTGGTCAGAATTGTTAAAATGTGGATTATGTATCTTGAAGTTATATAAATATAGACACAGACTTGAAGTAGAGCTGGTGACTCACTGAGTGAGTCACTGGTTCTAGTGTGTTGCTTGCTGTAAATCCAAACTAATAACAATATAATGTAGAATGTAGACTTGAGGCTTGACTAAATTGTGTAGCCAAAGCTAAAATTGGGTGCCCTCAATAGCACACTTGTGGTTAACAAATGAGACAAGACAGCCAGACATGCAAGCAAGCAGCAAAGATCTAGATTCTAGATCTAGAATCTAAATCTAGGATTAGAATTAGTTTAGTCTAGATTCTAGAGTAATGAGTAAAAAAGAGTAGATTTGAAGTAAAAATTATTCCTTTCATCATTCATATCAATATCAAGTCCTCATAAGACATAATGATATTCATTCATCATCATGCCAGCAATTTGTGGGCGTGCCCATCATTAGTCATTAGTAGTTTAGTTTAACACAGACAGAGTTTATTGAGACACAATGATCAGTAACTGAGTGAGTGACAGCGTCACAGTCACAGTGGCACAGTCACCAGTGACACCGACAGTAGAAGTTGAAATTGATTAATTAAAAAAAAATGTTTAGTTTCTGTTTTCACACTTTCCTAGATCAAGGATTCAAGGCTTTCAACGTAGATCTAGATCAGTCAGTAGATCTAGATCTATAATAAATACTAGATCTATAATTAGTATAATTGTATAATACAGATCTAGATCTAGAGACTAGAGTCTAGGCTCTAGTAGTCTAGTCTTTAGTCAACTTTAGAAGTCTGGCGTAGTCGTAGATACTACTAAACCGGTTAACGTCTAAAGAAACCGCTACGCTAGCCGGTAAACAATCAATAATCATGATAATGATATAAAAATAATGGCGAGCTTGGTGAATCATTCATCTGATTCATCATCATTGCCCGTACCGTAGACAACGCACTTTGTAAAGACTCAAGTAATTAATCAACTAGATTTTTAATTACAAAGATAGACAACATTAAGTATAGATCTACTTACCATTTTGATTAATAATTTGTTGACTCAATAGAAGTATGGAAGAAAAAAAAAAGGTTTACTTTTACTCTCAAATGCGACTCAAAGCGTCTTGATGAGAGGAAGTAAGATATGCGCGAGGGATGCGCGGTTTTGTATTTATACCGGCGTTCTATGGTCCCCCATTATGTTAATGATTTAAATCACCTTCTCTAGCGCACATTTCATTGGTGGTGATGTCGGCTAGTGATACATTATTCATGAGGGGAAAATTTTAAAGCCCTCGCAACCAGTTGTCTGGCCAATCGTTGGAGTGAGGCAAGGCAAGCCCATTACTCACCGTATGGAGAGGGGATGCGAACTCTGGGGAGTGGGTCACAAGAGTCGAAACGGCAACAGGCAGGCGACGGTTTCGTTGATTTAATTCATCTCAAAGAGACGGCTGTGGCCTACTCGTTAAATAGCACGTCTTTAAACATTTGCACATATTTTTTTTTAGCCTACTTTTTGACCCAAGCACAAGTTTGGTTCATTCACATTCTTCTGCTTTTAGAAATCGACACACTAGACGTCATCATACACACACAATGACACATTTCGATGCCTAGTGACCTGGACCAGACCAGCATATGGCTAGCTGTGTGTGTGTGAGGGGTAATTGGTAATACAACGCACACACACGCAATAATGTTAGTTTCTGCCGTTCCTCACTCTGTGACTCCGGTTAAATATGACTTACTCAGCTATTATTGTCTTTATTTTATCAAAGAGGCTAGCTCCCTTGTCACAGTAGAAATGTTAGCTTATGCTACAAATTAGTCCAATGTCGATTTTTTCACAACTTTACATCTGTCAAGAGTCCTAGAGTGTAAAAGATATCCGCTGTTCTTCAATGACTCATGCACTTAAGGCTAGGCCAGTTCATTCTTAGTTATCAGTTTATTGACTCATGGGTTCTATATAGGCCTATACCGGTACCTGCATATGATCTAAAGTCTAAACCTTAATTAAAACACATTGGAATGTACATATGAGTGACTAGATATTTAATACCGGTGCTATGCCGTTTATAATAAGAATTACAATTAAATATATGTTGTTTGAGCAAGAATAATGCTTTCATAATGGCTGAGGAGTATAACATACATATTGTGACACTGAGCAGGGGGGAGACATACAGGGAAAGGAAGTTATCAAGAAGGAGGGATATTGGGAAAACGTCTAAGGGGAGGGAGGGAGAGAGAGAGTGGAAAGTGAAAAATAGTGCATTTAATTAACTCTATTGTCTTTGAGAATACTATAATACTTTTTTTTTCCAATTTTGAAGGAGAAAATTGTATTAGGAATTCTCTAAACTTAAACAATTAAGTAAATGTAAGCTACTGCACAAGAAATTAAAATATTTTTGCCACACAGTACAGCAATACACAAAATTATGAAAACCCTAAAAAAAAAACAAAAAAAACAAAAAAACCCACAGCACTTTTTAAATAATAGACAAGATAACTATTAATTAAAAATGTATTCCTTTATTTTTAAATACACTAGTAGCTTGAAAAAGGAATAAATGTTTTGGAAAATAATTTAACTGTATAATAATGTCCTATCACATTTTGATTCCAAACCCAGTGTCAACATTGGTCATCGTTCAAAATAAAACTTGAGATATGAGTCCTGAAGTTCATCACAGGTTTCCAATGGCTGTTTATGAAAATTAAAAAAATTTTAAAAAAAAAAAACAACAAAAAAAACATTTATTATAACTGTATCTTAGAAATAGTTTTCAAAGTTATGCATTATATTTTGAAATAAATATTTAATAAGAGTATTATAGATCTAAAAAAAACAACAACAACAGACTATCGAAAAAAGACAGAGTGTACATTGAGACTTTCTGAGACAGAAGATTTTTTAGTAATCAATGGAATAACACATTAGTAGGGTTACCAGATCATGCCCTCCTATTCAGGGTCATATCCTAGCTCAGCGACAGACATTGGAGTTATTCATGAATTATCAATATTTATTTTTATCTGACAATTTTGTTATTTTATGTAAAAGTAAAGTACCCCCTATCAGACCTTGTGATCTACAAGACAGATGATGTAAAGGTCACCTGTTTCTTTAACCAAGGTCAACAAGCAGGGTGTTATGTGGCCAGCACAACGCCTTTACTTTCCCCTACTAAATTCAGGTACCCATAAAAGTTGTGTGAGCTCAGGAGGTTCCTTAAAATCCAGAAAGTCAAAATCCCAACTTCACAGGGATTAAACCCTGGACCTCTCGATCTGGAACCCAAGTGCTTTACGTGTACCACTCAGCCACCACATGTGTTTCTGACATTCAGTTAATGTGGTATGTACTCTGGACTGTAGTCTCAATGGTCCTGGGTTCCAACCCTGAACGCTGCCACCTCATGCTGTCCTGCAGGAGGTTTGGGCTAGGAAGTAATAATTTTCAATTCTGAAGGAACATCAAAAACATGTAAAACAAACAAACTAAAACATATAAATGAAGATTTCTCTAATGTACTGCTACAAAGTGACCACACCAAACTTTAAAGTATCCCTTGTCAACTTACTTTGCAGCCAGCTGCTGTGGCAAACCCAGATACTTTCTTAACAAATTCTTTCACATTATCTTTCTTAATGTCCAGCATAAACCTAGGAAAATACAGACAAGCTAAGGGCATTAAAGAAGAATTGGTTTATGGTGGCTGTAGAGAATACAGTTTTTAAACCTTTAATTTATAAGATAAGATAATTGATTAGACCCACATTCTGAGCAGAACACAGAATGCAGTAAGCTGTGTAGAAGCTAATAGTACAGGAAAGGGCTGAAAGAATTGAAATGGCTCTGAAGAGAAACACGATTTAACATAGGTACTGTGACTTAACAGAAAAATGAACAATGAATGCATCTTTATAGATTACAAAAATCAAATATAAATCAAGCATATTAAAAAAAAAGATCATCTAACTTGTCATGTGTCATAAATATTGATCAACAGAATTTAAGCATAGTACGTAATCATCTTCTTTTTTTTTGTTGTAACATCTGTATTTCATAAGATAAGAAGATAAGAGTTTCTTTTTGTTTGTAAAGTTTTGGATCTACATTATTCCTATGATACTCACAATGCTGTTTCTAAAATAAGAGAACACTTATCAGCAAAAATCTCATTCAATTCTGGCTTCAGGTAGTGAACAGTGCTGAGAGAAATTAGAGAAAAGTTTACCAAACAAATAAAATTTAGTAACCACATTAATCATATTCAACATTGAGATTAAAAAATAGTGAACTCTTCTAAATAAAAAAAACCTAATCAACTTAAAGTCTTCTTTTGTTATGTTGTACATTGTTGGATTAACTCTTTGTTATGGCAATTATTAGGGTATACAATTTGTTTTCAAGTAGTTTGCCAGAATGTTTCGATGATGGTCAGAATTTTTAAATCCTGTTCCCTTATGTTATCCCCTATCATTCTGCAGAAGGTTAAGGCTAGGATGAATAAATTTTCATTTTTGAGGAAACTTGTAAAACAAAACAAACTAAAGGACTCCAATGTAGAAATTTAAATTATATTTACATCTAATGGTTTAAGATGGTGGCTGGGTGGTAAAGGGTTTGGCTTCCAAACAAAGGGGTTCCAATACCAATGAAGGCTGGGCTTTTAAATTTCTGGGCTTTTAGGGCCCCTGAGTCTACCCATTTCTAATTGGTAGCTGACTTTAGTTGAGAAAAAAAAAAGACAGCTGGTCATTATGCTGGTCACATGACACCCTGATTAACTGTAGGTTACAGAAACAGATAACCTTTACATCATCTGTCCCATAGATCACAAGATCTGAAAGTGGGACTTTACTTTTTTAATGGTTTATGAAAAAACAACAAAAGATAAATCATAACTTGATAAAAAATAGTATGAAATGTATATGCATTGATCATTCTAAAACTAGTTTCAATAGAACCATATACCTTGTTATCATTAACTCTTTCAGAGAGTAACCCCACACTGAAAGAGTTAAGTGATATATGTTTATATATTGTGAACTGTCAATTGATATAATAAAAAGTAGCTAAATGTGCTAACCTATTAGAAAAGAACACAACATTAAATAACTTGCTATATTTTTTCTTCTTTACAAGCTCTGCTGTAGAAGACAGTGGAAGAAAAATAACCTTGACCCCATCCAAGGGAAGCCATTCTGTTAGAAGCAAAATAATTTTTTTTGTTAATGAAGTTGTAAAATGAAATATGTAATTATTGGTTTGAAAAAAAAATTTATAGTTGACATCAGTGGATATTAATTTAAAAGAAAAATTCTGCAAGCTGAAAGGACAGAGGAACTTAAAGGATCTTTCAGCAAAGTTCTACACTATAACACTTTGAGTCTAAATAAATGAGCAGTGAAAAAAATATAATACGGATGACAACATACATACCACATTTTTTGACATTCACAATAATGAAAGTGAGATGAAAAATTGGAAACAATCAGCCAGGACAATAAATAACAAGATTACAAAGAGAGTTTGTGTGATACACAAACTTAGAGGCGGCCCCCGTCGGAGTCGGATCCCTGTCAGATCCGCCTATTCGCAAGATGTTTCGGATGTTCCTTCTAAGTCCCTGGCTTAATTCCTGTATGCTCGCATCCTTAAACTATCGCAATATTTCTGAAAGAACAGTAAAGGTTAAATCATATTTTCAAAAGCCTTTAGTGTTTTATTCTAACCGTGACGGACAGACCAACCAACAGACAAAACGCACAAAAATATGCTTGTTTTATTCTAATGGGGGCACTAAACAATTTTTTTTTTAAAAATCTGATTTTT
This sequence comes from Biomphalaria straminea, assembly GCA_021533235.1. NCBI lineage: Eukaryota > Metazoa > Mollusca > Gastropoda > Planorbidae > Biomphalaria > Biomphalaria straminea. Next base: position 21,464 of record JADKLZ010033126.1, read on the forward strand.
TTAAAAAATTAAGAAATTAGTTTAGAATTATGTCATTTCCGGGCTTTACGCTAGTACACGAAAGCCGCTGCTAAAAGTTCATTTTAAGAAATGTGCATGATATCTATATGACAGTAGCATTTCTTATAGTAACATTTCCGCCCTTACATTTACGTAATTGTTTTAGAATTGGTGTTTTGTTATAAAAAAATCGCTTGCATAATTAATTGTATAAATTAAACGGTTTGCTTTTAGAAAACTAAAAGTAGCCGTTGCACCTAAACTTTTCAAGCCGCATTTAATGGTGAAATAATATTTTTTGTATCTCTTCTAGTTTTGGCGCTGTGAGTCTGACAGACGGACAGACAGACAGAAAGTCATTTTAAAAAATGTGCGTGATATCTACATGCCAAGAGCATTTTTTCTAGTAAAATTTCCTCCCTTACATTTACCTAATTGCTTCACAATTGGTGTTTTATTATTAAAAAATCGCTTGCATAATAATTTTTGCTTTTAGAAAACTAAAAGTAGCCGTTGCACCTAAACTTTTCAAGCCGCATTTAATGGTGAAATAATATTTTTCGTTTCTCTTCTAGTTTCGGCGCCCTGAGTGTGACAGACGGACAGACGGACATTTTGCACAAACCTAATAGCGGCTTTTTCCCCTTACGGGGGCCGCTAAAAATTAGAAGTAATTTAAGAAAAAGAAATATTTTATCCAAAAAACTTGTACAACAACCTTAAAAAAGAAGATTAATTTTTTTCTTAACTTAAAAGACTTGAATTAAAGTGGAGCTTCATATTAAACAGTAAACAAATGGAGGCTATCTTGTCTCACTCTTGTAATTTCTATTTAATAAAGGTTCCTAAAATCCTCTCTTCGAATAAGGTTTCTACGCTACCTATCAAATTAATAAGAGCTGAAACATACATCAAAGAAAGCAGTTTACTCTGTGATGCTTTACTATCAAAAGAAAATGTCAGTACACTGTGAGCTATTCAGCACTCAACTCTAATCTATATGCTGTGCACTATTCAGCACTCAAAGAGTTAAAATGTTCAATCAGTCAAGTTCAACATGTGTTTCTCCTAAGTACCACAAGAGTTAACTTTTCACTTACAAATACCCCCCTCCCCACATCCTTTCTTTTCATTGAGAAATTTAGAAACTCCTTTATTCCACTGTTCGTCAGACAATCAACAGATCCCAACAGTCTGTCAGACAAAGGGATAGTTGAAGTTGAATTAGTTGTAATTACCATGGTCATCACTAGCAGATTTAGAATGAGAGAAATTTTGATCTTCATTTTCTTTGGCATT
>JADKLZ010033145.1:0-14258 GCA_021533235.1 Biomphalaria straminea
ATAGTCGTTTGCACGGGTTATGAGTGAACGATTCAGTCTTAGTTGAATGTGCGAGAGAATGTTTTAGTTAGTAAGGTTTTGCTCCCGGTCCAGGAAGGTTGGATATGTGCTTCCTGGACTGGTCTTTGTATTTATATTTTATTGTGTCTTAATAGTTTAATAAATAATTCGTACTTTGGATTCATTCAAACTGGAGTTAAAGTGTTTTTATTGGTCTAACAAGTGTATGCGTAGCAAATGTCATTTAAAAGTAACTGAGCATTAAATAATTGTTATTAAAGGAATAATCATCATACCCCTAGTAAGACAAGAGCCAAGAACAAGTCAAGAGATTAAACATACATAATAGAACTTCTGACAATATCCAAGCATGCTTTTGAGATTTTGTTTAAAATGAAATTCGTGTCTTTTTAATAGTATGTTGTTTTTTCTTCAGTTATTGATTTTTTTATTGTCTTTCTTTTCAATAATATTTTTGTTTATGTTTCTGCTCATTCAAGGCTTATTAGTCTATAAACTTGTAGTATTTTAGTTGGAATTATTAGCCGCTCACAGAATAACAGAAGAGTTAACATCTTCTATCAGGTTTTTGATGTCTGGACAGTTCTAAATGAAGATATCTTGGTTAAAATTTTCAAAACATCATCTTAATTTTTATACAGCTACATGTGACCATATTTTGATGGTTTGTATTAGTTTCTTTGCTGTATTATGGATAAGCTTGTAATAACATTTGATAACTGTTTGGTCAGATTATCCATGTGGGAATATTAAATGTTATAAAAGTTTAATACAAGTGTTTTATAATTTTAGTATAGGGATATATAACACAAAAGATTAAAATGGCAAACTAATTCTTTAAATTTACTTAGGACGATAGAGAATTTACTGACTACTAAATGCACTTACTATCCTGAAAACATGCATTCTAGTCTTGCAGATCCATCAAGTTGACTCAAAACATCTTCTGAGTATTCAATTTTAGGTGAAATAGTTGGAGGTGAGACTGTTTGATTGTAATATAGGTGAGAAGAAATTTATAACATCATTTGAATTTTTTAAAATTATATTTAGTTTATTATTATTTAGTTATTAAATTTATTATTTAGTTTATTATATCTAGTTATAATAAATATGTATTATGTCAATTATATAACATATAGGCTTAAAACATAACAAATTTGAATTATGGTGACTACTTAACACCCCCGTGGTGGCTGAGTGGTAAAACACTTGGCATCTGAGCCAAGAACTCAGGATCAAATGCTAGTAAAGACTGGGATATTGAATTTTTAGGGTTCTTCACCAAAATCTAATGGGTACATGACAGTAGGAGAAGGGTAAAAGCAGTTAGTCAGTGTGCTGGTCACATGAAAGACATATTAATCGTGGGCCAAAGAAATAGATGACGTTAGATTATCTGCCCCATAGATTGCAAAGTCTGAAAAGAGTACATTAAAATTATTGTTTTATAACACCTTGAAAGGCCACAGAAAAACATTTATATACAACCTCAATACCATTAACAATAAGTCAGCAATGCCTTCATGTCAAAATGAAAATGCGTATTCCCAGACCTGGAAATGCGTATTTTGGGTGGCTAATGCGTATATTCATAAGATATTAAGAAATATATTCAGGAAAGACTAAAATCATTTAAGCATGTAATATACACGAAATGCAGCTATTGTATTCCACATTCCATAATAGCATTTGCAAAATTTAATTAAAAAAGAATGGGAGTTTTCGTTACACGTGAAATGAGACTTACACCAGATGTAATGGTTTGCTTAGCTGGATCAGTGACATCTAATTATGTATTATTATTTTTTTATAGGCTATTTAGTTTGCTGAATAGCTGTTGAGATAAAGCTATGTGTTCTGGTTTCTGATGCTTGAAATTGTTCTATAATATAAACTAGAATTAGATTTGGATCTATATCGAGATAGAACAACCCAACATAATCAACATTCTTTGTGCCAGTGTAGAACAACTTGAAACTTCAAGGGAATGAATTAAATTGCCTAATTTACATATGACAAATCATTCACATTTGAAATAATACTGTCATAATGTTTACTACTTCATGTTGCAACAGATTCTTACAATATTTATCACATGTATAGGTATTAATTTTTTTTTTTGGTGTTAATTACCTTGATCTAAGATCTGTAGTTTGTGAGTAAGTCCATAGCAAATCCCAGAAGTAGTGAGTTTCCCTTTAATTGAAACACCACATCTAAGCTGTTCTGCCTCATCTTTCTTTAATATATAGGAAATATGAAGGCTACCTAAATAAATACAGACAAATTACTAATAAGAATAGTAAAATGTTAAGTCGCGTAAGCTTCTAATTTAAAATTTATAAATGTACCACTTAAACAAGAATAAACATGATTAAAAGAGATATTGTGTTAATAAAGACTCAGTGGTGGACTGGTCCACCTATTGGTCATTTGTTTGGTGAACAATGAAGGTAAGTGACCGGTTTCAATATTATCAGCTTGAATATAATAAGTTATGCGGCCCAGACTAACAACAACTACAATCATATCTCACTCAATAAAAAAAAAAAATAAAGGTTTGCTGGGCTCTCATGAGCTTTTTAAAGAGTTCCTTATATTTCTATTATCTAAATAGCCTGTTGTGCTTTGCTACATAAAAGTAAGAGGGCTTAGAGCAGGGAGCATCTCTGATAAAGTGTTTGGAAATGAAATACCATATGGTATATTTTCTCGATGATATTCAGAACATATATATATTACCAGAAGTGGTAATGGATATAAGCTTTTCGCTACCTATACAATGTTTAAAAATGGAATTCATCTCAAAGAGCGCCTTTCAACCTGTACAACTACTGGATTTCACATGTTGATCAGATATTGAGTCCGGTGAAACTGTTTTCCATGACAAGAGAACAAGCAAAGGTGATTTGGGGCTTCTCTTAAACCTTCCATGTGAAATTAGCAACAGTAAGTTACATGTTGTTCAAGCCGACAATTAGTTGGAATGGACTGGCTTTTGATGCCAAGCTTTTTTTTTAACTTTTATTTTGCCTGCATGCTAGAGATCTTGTATTCATGCATATATATTGAATAATCATGAGGATATTAGTCTTTTATCTCTTTCAATACAAGAAGGTAGTCAAGTCCAATCTTTTTCAATAAAAGAATGGGGTCAAGACCCCATTCTTAGATTGATAGAAAAGTAATTATGGAGAATTGCTACAGGGTCACAGATAGAACAGTGGGAAATTGTCAATTAAGATTGGAAACACTAAGATTCAGTTCTTAGCCAACAAGAATAAAAATAGTGTTTTAACCATTTTTCTCAAATTGACCAAATGTGACTTGACCACTATCTTGGTCTAGACCCTTGAACTGGTTACTCAACCAACTTAAAATAAAAACTAACCATATTTGTCTATGAACATTCGATCATCCAAAGTCATCTGTACATGTTCTATTCCTTTATACCATTTATATATTACACTTTCAGCCACGACTTTAACATTAGCACAAATCATTTTAATGTATTGATACTCAATACCCTTCAATAGCACAGTTGCAAGCTCTGTTTCAATCACCTCAAGTCCTGTTTATATAAAAAAAAAAAAGCATAATGAAAAAAAAAAATTAGATGTTAGTAGTTAACAACAAAACATCAAGAAAAGTGTGTTGACGTATCTCATACAGCTGGTATACAAGTACAAGATAACATCCGCCAAGCCATTAGAGCTGTCGTTTTCATGCAGTGGGCGCCCTCTTATTGTGGCATGAGGGGCAATGAAACAGCTGATACCCTTACAAGAGAGTGAGCTTTGGCACGAAGCACCAAGCACATTTTTACAAGCTACAGCAGAAATCTGAGCACTCATTTACGAGAAGTGGTTAAAGGTCTGGGAGGAATCCAGAAGAGCACATGGTGTCTGGCAGCATATACATCACCCAGATTGAGACGATCCAAGGTGAATGTTAATTAGGTCAGAACAAACGATCAGTGCACAGTGTAGGACAGAACATTGTCTTGTTGGGGCTTACTTTGCCGGGTTCCATTCGAACTAAGCCTTCCGGTGCTGTCCCTATGGAAAGAGCGCCAAAACAGTGTGGCACCTCTTGTACAAATATCCCCAGCTCTTGGAGCTGGGGGGGGGGGGGCAATTTTGAGCAGTCACTCGACATCTTTGGTAGCTAGGAGGTATTACGCCGAAAGGCCCAGTTTCTTGCCCAAGTACTACGGGAGAATTGAGTCCTTCCTGCTCGGATTTTTCAATAGGAATACATGTAATCTTTTGTTTGCATGTCAAGTATACAAAACATAAAAGTAGAATAATTTCAGAAAAATCACATGTGATGATAGATATCAAATCTCTACTAGTATAAACCAAAGAATAGTAACTTAAATTAGAAACCAAAATATTTTTTTGCTAAGGGTTTTAAAAAAGTACAATGATGATGTACTTTAGCTCTCTCTTTCTCCATCTTTCTTTCTCCTTTACTTTAATCCTCTCCATATATTTGATTTCACTTTTTCTATTACTTCATCTTTTTTTTATTGCTTTTCTTTGGCTTCTTATGTCATTATCCTATGTTCCCTTTCTCTCTCTTTTAAGCAGCCCCTGAAAGGTTTAACAAAAGAACTAACTAGCAATAGCGTTTATTGTAACATATTTCAAGAACGTTGATGGAAGAGGGGTGACACCCCTGAGCTACCTCTTTAGGTGTCATCGACAGTGTATTGGGAGGTTTCCATGCTGTAATCAGTTAACACTATTCTTCTCATTTCAGAAGAGTCTTAACAAAGATGATGTGTTGCACTGTTTGCTTTTATGTGTGAAATAATGTCAACAATTTTTAAAAATTACTTTAAACTACCAAAACAAGACAATGGCTTGAATATATTTCTGGTCCATTGGTGCATTGATGGGGGCCGCCAATGAGTATGTGTGATAACAAACTCTCTTTGTAATCTTGTTTCCTTTTTCTCTTCTGTTATCCTTTTCTTTCTCTGTGCATGGTCTCAAGTTTAAACATTTCTGCTGTCACAAAGCAAGGCATAAGTGAGGAATGCTAGAATCAAAATTGTGGCTTATTAACATGTAGACTAAAAAATAGGCAATCATACATTCACAGAAGATACATGACATTCAACTATTAAATAACTGTCTTTGAAATCTTATTTAAAAAACCTTTCATATAATTTGTATATGCATGCAAAATGCATTTATAATAATTTTTAAAAGCTTTAAGAAGACTTTAGAACATTGACACAACTATGAGCCACTTCTGTAACATTCTTATCATTGCCCAGTTTAATACCACCAGAATGTTTAAAAAATGAACATTGCACTTGTTGTGTGTTTAGGTTGTTTATTTTCTCTGTGTATGTTCAACATGCCAAAAAGGTCATGTTTGGAGTGTTGACATTGTACTTGACAATAAGACATGTGCAATGTGCACTTTTATTGTTGAGATGAATGATGTTAAATAAAATGAAGAAATTCAATTGCTGTTATTTTATTATAGAACTTGAATGAAAATAACATAACAAAGTTTTATTTACAAAAGTTAATTTTTGTTAATACATTTAAAGCAACAATTGATAAGTATTTAGATTTCATGAAAAATAATTTTAGATGAAATTGATTTATAATCAAACATTTAAAAAACTATTTATTAAGGCTTGCTTTCAAGTCTGAAGAATAATGAAGAATGCAGTATACATTAATATTTACCATGGCCCCAGTTGTGACCTATATATTTTGCCACATCCAGGGCAAGCATAACTATTGTTCACCAGTTGACTAAGGACAGAAACAGATTGCAAAAAGAAACAACTATTTAATTAAATGTTATTTGAGAAAGAAGAAAAAAGACTCACGCATCACTCTAAAGGTCAGAGGGGGAGAAATACTGACAGCAAAAGTACGTCCTTCTGGAGCTTCAAAAAAATTAGTTGAAAAACACCTGTATTCTCCTTCCTCATTCTCAGAAAATCTTTCAAAAGTCAACACGCCAGTGTAGGGATCAAAAGAGATATTGTCACTAATAGTGTTGTTGCCTTCTATTTCTCCTGTCCTCCACTCTACTCTGCAATGTATTAAAATATTTTTAGAGCTTTAAAAGAAAAGATACATTAAATTTAAGGACATCTGAAACCCCCAAATAGAAAAGCTTCAATAATAAAGTGAGCTTTTTTATTATAAATGTGTAAGCATGTAAATAACAAGAAAAAAAAATATTTTTACTTAATATAATATCTTATAAAACTTTTTTGTGAAAATATTTTTGTGAGGGGAGGGACTATTTGTTTTTCTAAAATGATGAAAAAATAGATATATATCATACCAAGATTTAGTCTTGAAAACTACTAAATTTAGATCAATAAAACTTTAGCTCTAGTATTGTGAAACAGAATTAAATAAAATTAACCATATGCATTAAATACAAAAAATATTATAGCTCTGGCTCTAAGCATGGTTGCGACCCATTATTTCATTATTTTTACACATAGAAAAACATAATTGTTGTTAAAGTTTTCAAACTTATGACACTTTTGTATTTTTACTCTGCTTCACTTTTATACTTAGACTACATGAAGAACACTAATAAATAGATCTATCATCTAGATCGAAATCTTTCATAACACCATCTCACTCTGAACAAAATATAGATCTAGTCCAGGGGCGACTGGCTTTATGGGCGGTCACAAAAAAAAAATATTTTTGTTAATGAAGGCAGCTTAAAAAAAAAAAGTTCGAACAGCAAGACACCTGCACTTGAACACGTTTTTTTTTAATACAATTAAAAATTTTGTTTGAAATTCAACATCAATATCAAAAACTTTACACTATACAACCTGTAAGTGTAATTATTATTATTTGCAAAATGTTAGACAGTGCGTTTTGCTATGAACGAGTGGCGTGCATGCTTCAGCACTGCTTTGATGTCTTCGAGATTGTATTTGGTTGGATCATTTTGCTGGTTGGCATGTGCATTTTAGCTCCTTCCCTACCCTGTCTTTTGATGGTTCCATTGACAATGTTACCAAAAAAGAGGGATGAGAGCAGTTAAGTTAGAAAACACTAAATCAGCAAGAAAGGCAACAGTTAGTGCTTTAACAATACTTAATAGAAAGTAACTTATACACAGAGCCGTGAAATTGAAAACGACCCAACTTATTCACAGTTCATATGGGTATATATATATAGTTCTTCTTTCTGCTATCTGTAATGGAAAAGTAAGTTTTCTTTTTGTTTGTTTATTATTAGTAACATAGATCTAATAATACTGCATTTAATCTTACAACAAACAAAATGTTTTACGGTATGTTTAAAAAAACATCTAAATCAAGTTTTTGTTTTCCAGTGTAGGCATAATTAATGGCGAAACTTACGCATACTAATAAGTCATTAATGTTGAAATTCTTATAATAATGATCTGGTTTTATATAGCACTACAATATCCAATATTTAATGAAAGGAGATTTATATTTTAAATAATGGCTCATGTTATATTCATATACAATTTGCGTTTTTGAGGATGTACTAGGATGAAGCAAGAACTTTTCACATTGAAAATTTCACATTGAGTATTTCTCTAATCATTCTGCATTCTCTCATCTTGTAATGGAATGTGTTGCTTGAGTCAGAAAGAAAAACCAATGATTTAGCATAGTATAAGTCATAGATCAACATCTATAACTATATTGACACATTTAATGTGTGGTAGGTAGTTTTATATTTTTTGAAGCAACTTTTTTTTTGTTCTGTAATCTGTAAGTAATACCAACAAGTTTCCAAAACATTTAATAATGTTTTCAATTCAAACTCATAAATGCTTCTTTTGTTCCGCTAATAGTGTTCAGATAACATACATGTATAAATAAATTACATAACATAATCCTAGGCATCCAGTTTTTGATGCATAATCAAATTTTATAGGCTTAGGCAAATAATATGACACATATATGTAGCCAGTGTGTGTGCGTGGCGGAAAGGGGGGGGGGTGAGTTTCAAATCATCATTTGCCCAAGACCTCATTGTCTAAAAAGGAAACTTAACTTACTTATCTAGCCATTGCAGCCAAAAGGAGAGGGAGCTTGACCTTAACATCATCCTCGAGGGGAATTTGAGGTTAAAAACCCACCTCTTCATTAAAACAAAAAACTAAAACGACAGTAGCCAATAGAGGTTTCGAGGTACCCCACCCGCATTCCAATAAAAGAAATAGCAAAGCTACAATTATTAAATTTTATGTAGCCTAAGGGGATTTGCGGTTTCCCTCCCCTACCAATAAAAAGAAAAAGGTAAATAATAGTTACCATTTTTTACCTACAAGGCGATGGGCTCCAGTTATTAAGTACATTGAATAGCACATTTGGTTTTTGATTTTTTAGCAGAAGAGTAGCAAGAAAGTGTACTATAGGTGCCTCAGAATATGCATTTCTTTTAAGCTTTAAATACTGGAAATAATGTTTGGATCCAGGGTTGAGCCCCGAACCCAGGGGCGTAGCTAGGGGTTCGGGGGCCCGGGGGGACCGACCTCTTTGGGGGCCCCTTGCATTTTCACATTCGACATATGATATAATGACATAATGTACGCAAAAAAATATATAAGCCCAAGATCTTATTGGTTCAGTATATCAGAAAACTTACCAACAAAAAAATTATTAAGATTCTTTTAATAATTAATGCCGTTGTTTATTAGCTAAATAATGCACTAGTGACAAATCTCAATTCATAATATATCGCTTCACTTCGTGCATTCTATGCAGCAAATACATCTATAACATCATCTACATCTATACTTTATAGTATTTATGACTTCACTGACATTAAAGCCATGATAAGCCTTTCTTGCGTCATTGTGCTCCTGGGATAGTTTTTGATGAACTTGAGCTTTGAGAATGACGCAATGGAAGTGGCCTGAGTTAGCGGTATTCGGAGGAGGCTGCAAGGTTTAAGCACACGTTATTACCATATGAAGCCCGTTTCCGCAATATGTCAATTGTGGATCGTATTACTGGTTTGTTGATGAAAACTGCTCGTACATCAATTACATCATTGAACAAGCGATTTGCCATTTATTTCATCATACAAACAGGAAAAAGTAACACAGTTTGTCATAAGCGTGTCATCATCCAACAGGTGTCTTGGTTCAAGAAGAAACCCAAAGGTATCCATTGTTTTCAAGCCTTTGTAATCTTTCCTTCATCCCCATATGAAATTTGTCCAGCACTTCTGTCGCAAAACTTTTAAATTGAAGTTCTATTGACAGTCCTACATTAGAACTCAACTTCCATTTAAGTCTTTTCTTTCTTCTGGTTGGTTTGATTATTATTATAGCTTTAATATAGCGCTACTTTCATGCTTATAGCATGCTCAGAGCGCTTTGGTCCAATCTCATTTGTGGACCAGTGGGACGAGGGGATATCTAGGAGTTGGTTTCCCGTGCTGCCTTTTAGCGCACAGTAAACACAACTCTGCCCGAGTCGGGTGTCAGAACCTCGAGCCCCCTTCTAGGTAGCCAAGCCAAGCCAAGCTCAAGCCGCACTTAGCCTCTCGACCACACTTCCCACATTTGATTACAGTGAATCCATAGTATTCACTACCTTCTTTTGCTTCTTCGTTGGATTGGGTGATCAGCTTCATCGTTTTTCTTCATTTTGCAGAAAGCTTGAATGGGTTTCAATAAATTTATTGTTTATGTTGTTTGCGAAACCAAAAGGATTTACGCTAAACATAAATAGCAAGGATTATATATTGCTATGCTCGAGTATAGAAATACTCCGATTAGAATCACAACTACTGATGAGTAGAAGACTCAGGGACATCATTCCAACTAATGCCAAACTATTGAAACCATCGGTAACTGAAAATGCAGAGACATTACTCAACGAACGACAGATGAAAAGCAAAGTGAAATATGATACAAAAGCAAGACTACTCACAGATTACTCTGTAGGAGAGAAATTGAGAGAGAGAAAGTGGGAGTTCGTCTAGGATAAACATGGCAGAAAGCAGTTGTCATAAAAAAAAACGTTACTCACCAAGATCTTACATCATAAACAAACGATGGGAAAACAAACAGAAGAAATCAACGCTTTTTGAACAAGAGTTTCGACGAAGATATATCTGGGTACTATGATACCGACAAAGGCAACAAACAGTAAACTGTTAGAACAAACGAAACAGAGAGTTATAGACCAGCGTCTAGAGAACCTTTAGTGCCAATCAAGACAACCAGAAGTGGTCGAATTATTGAAGTTTCTAGTAGATATCAGTCTTAAGAACTTTAAAAGGAAGGATGTGATAATAACTTCAAAAGGAAGGATATCTGGGGGTTAATTTGGGGAAAAAAAGTTGAACAATTCATGTACAGTTCCAAAAAAGGTGACAATTGTTTGATCTATCTCAGCAGAATGAAAAGCTGCCAGGTTGAGAAAGTGATTATCACAGTTAAGAAATATTGCTTTTGGATTTCTGCCTAACAGACGTATCCGCAGGCCAGACCTAGTCCTGGCTAGTAGCGGCTTTGGAGGGTGGCAAGTGGGGTAGGTGGCTTGAGGGGGGCCCCGCGATCGGAGATTTTATTGTCACAAACTTATCACCACACATTTTTCTATAAAATCCGATTGGATCTAGATGTTAATATACGAAATAAAATATTTGGATTGGTTGCTTATTGTGTTTTTGTCCCAATAGGCTATGGTCAAGGGAGTAATTTTTAAACTTTTTTTTAAGTTGAAAGAATTTTCTTTATGCAGAACAATTACAATACAGTATATTTAGGACTTAGCGCGGCCAATTGTAAGGCAACAATGGCTACGCAATGTTTTATGTTTTGTAACAAAAAAAGGAAGGCCCACAGCGTTAAGGCGGACATACTGTTTGTTATTGATACAGCGTTAGAGACGGAAAGCCGGTTAGCGTGATGTGGTACGGTATATATAGTTTATCCTTACGAGAGTAATATTCTTAGTTTTTGCTGCAAGTACGTTTGATCATTTTGAAAGTAAAATAAATCGGCAACAAATCTATTAAAGATTTGCATTTTAAAATGTAAAGCTAACTTCAACTTTTCTCTTTCGGAAAAAATTTGTAAAACGTACTGGTACTTGACACTATTTGTCAATCAAATATATAAATTTTTGTATTTACAAACAAATTTCGGACACCCGTTTGGGGGCCCCCCCTAAGTGGGGGCCCGGGGGGATTTTGAAAACCTCCCCCCTCTACGCTACGCCACTGCCCGAACCCCACTTGGGGAGCTCAGAGTGCTCCCCCAGACCCCCTAGCTGTCAAGGGCGGAGTGTCTACTGCTTTTCCATTAACTAAAGAAATTAAATTAGTGCCTATTCTAGGGAACAAAAAAAAAATTTGCCGAAATAACAAAAGATAAGTATGTAAATTGTAATGAAGAATAAACTGTTAATTCATAAATCAAGTTCTGTGAAAACATTATATGAAAGAAGGAAATTAAAAACATTCAGCTACAATAGACCCTGGATGACCAATAAAAAAATTAACATTTTTTCATCATCAAGATGTACATAGATGTCTATTTCTAAGCGCTGGTTATGAGTGTGTTGTATGTCTTCTTTTCGTGTGTGAATGTTGTTTGTATGTGCATCTATATCGTAAATCTATGTTGTTGTTGTACATTATTTACGCTGAGGTTGTCGATTGTAGTCAAAACAAATTTCCATTTGTTTGGATCAATAAAGTTATCTTATCTTATCTTATTATGTAGGCCTACACAGACACTCGTATAAAAATATATGTGTGAGGGGGAGGAGGCGTAAAAAAATACCCCCCTCGCCAGAAAAAAAAAATGCTGGTTACTCCCATAATATGACCTGCCATTTGTGGGTCGGTTTATAAAAAATTATTATTATAAAAATAAATGGTTTAATGCCTGGGCCGATTTTTGTGTCCCACTCCGCTCCTGATCTTGTCTAGTCTACAATTAATTTATACTAATAGATATCTATCTCAATCTTTAGATCTAGTCTAGAATCTAGATCTATTTATCAACTTAAACTTTAAACTTAAACTGTTACTGTGTGAGGTGTGTTTGTCTGATAATGAATGAGACAACATGATTGTCTGAGTGTCAGTGACACTGACAGTGTCACTCAAGTCACTGTGTCTACAGTGTGGACGCGAGCTCTGACTCTGTGATTCAAGATTGTAAGAAATAGACTGAAATTAGTGAAATAGAAATAAGCGGGCTTAAGACTAAGATTTCTAAGACTAAGACTAAAGCCACTAAAGGCGACTTAGTCATAGTCATACTCTGATACTGTCACTTAGGACTTAAAGGCTAAAAGTCTTAGGCTGACTTAGACTTAGCATCTAGAAGAGCTACAGCTACATACTTGATACTAACAATACATAGTCACGATACTCGATAGTGTGGCATAGATCTTGTCATAGCATAGGAGATGATAGTGTCATAGTAGAAGAGTAGTATGAATACTATGATAAATAATGATAGACTAATAGACCAGACGCATAGATCTAGTCAATCTAGAATCTAAAATGACTAAAATTAGTAAAATGTCTAAATTCCTAAATTTAAATGTTTTTTAAAATTCTGAATGGAAATATTAAAATTTTGCTAGATCCAGAGTCTAGATCTAGAATCTAGATCTATATAGACATAGATAAGATCTAGTCATATTCTAGATCTAACTTAGTAACTTAGTCGACAAAGCCTTTAAAGTTTACGGATCTGTTTCTAACTTTTTTTATAGAATCTAGATCTAGAATATCTACTTGTATTTACTTTTTTATTAGTGAAAGGACGCATAGCGCATGCGCCGTTATTTAAGAAATGTTAACCATTCGACTTATTATTACTTTTTAATATGAATGCCGACAAAGTCACATAGACCAAAACGTTATTGCAAGTGAAAACAACAACAACAACAACAAAAACAGCCCTATACCGAGTCGGCAAGATTTGTCTTTTACTTTAATTTTGCCGGCCTCCCGTCTAAAGGTGGCGATCTTGCATCCATGAATCTGGAATAACGTTTTAAAATTACCATAGAGTTGGGTGGGCTATAGGCCTACATTTAGAATAGGCCTACCTAATTGAAGGATATTTTTTTTAATCTAGCTTTTACAAAAATGTTTTTCTTCTTCATTGGTATCCCCTATGACTCTTGTGGACTTTTGGACTCCGATCGGTCGTTAATCATGGTCCCAAGCGCTATGAATCCCTTAATTGCGCTTTGGTTGATACACCACAGATTTTGTGCCAATTATGGCCTTTGGCCATGGTTGAGATGAGTCTCCCAAATGAGTGATTTTTACATTAAATATTACGCAAAATGCAAGGGCCCCATAAAGAGGTGAAGCTCCCGGGCCCAAAATTATAATATCTTTTTATCAAGTAGGCTATTTTATCAAGAGAGAGAGAGAGAGAGGGAGAGAATTCTCTTTTTCCCTCAACAGTTTAAGCGAGAACAAGTAAAGGAATCATCACTCTCTTATTTCTGCGGATAGTCCACGAGAAAATAAGAGTAGTAGGCCTATTCACACTACAAATGACTGGCTGCGCGCTTGACTGTCGATTAAATTTATCAAACCCTGCAGCTCCCATCCCCCTTTGTCCTGCAGAAGGTTTGGACTGGGAACTAATCTAAGTAATATATATATATATATATATATATATATATAGAAAACAGCTAAGACTCCTTGAGCGCTTTCACCAAGGATGCTTGCGCTCCATCATGGACATACGATGGCAAGACCGCACTACAAACAGCGATGTGCTTGCGAACGCCGGTATGGACTGTATAGAGGGACTTCTTATGGTCCGACAGCTACGCTGGGCAGGGCACGTATCCCGTATTCGAGACGAACGTATGCCAAAGGCAGTCTTTTTTGGTGAGCTAAAAGGTGGTCGACGTAACAGAGGCGCCCCACGGAAACTCTTCAAAGACCAGCTTAGCGTCAACTTTCCTTGGCTTACATAGAAGAGAGCACCTGGCTGCATGCGGCGTCAGAACGAGACAGCTGGAGGTCACTCACAAAGACCGCGGGGATACACATTTGAGACCAAAAGAAAATCTGCCGGCGAGGACAAACGCAGACGACGAAAAGAAAATCTAAACCGACCACCTGAGGACAATGGTTATGCTTGCTCTGGATGTGGCAAAATATGTAGATCACAGCTGGGACTGCACAGCCACGGGAAACACTGTATTCCTTACTAATCTTCAGACTCGAAGACAAGCCTATTAT
>JADKLZ010033165.1:0-10787 GCA_021533235.1 Biomphalaria straminea
CAATAGAGCGTGAAGCTCTAGCTATTGACAGCTTTACAGTTCAAGCCGTTCGGGGACCTATCAACGTGATAGCTGACGTGTTGGCAAGATGTGTCTATGGACCGCTGGACTAAGGTTCATTCATTAATCAGCTAATGACAAAATAACTAATATCTTGTATGATAACTTTAAAATTTAGATTCTCAAGACGGAAGTAAGATTACGCTTCTGAATTTCTTTTTTATTTCATTCAGATATGTGAAATTTTAACTATAATATAGCTTTTTTTTGTTTGTAACATTGATTATAGTCGTAGTTATAGACTAGGAATTAGTATGTAAGAAACACAAAGTAAACAATTCCCTTAGTTTGGAAGATGTATATGATGTAACAAAGTATTAACTAATTGGGTATTTTTCACCTTCCAATGTTCCATTCAAAACATTGTCGTTACAAAAAAAAAAAAAATTAAATGTGTGGATTTTGTTATACAAGTTTTAAAATAGAACAGGACATAAGCAGAGTTTGTATTTCCGCGATAGTTCATTAGAAATATTCCTTTCAATAACATATTGAAGATTCATTAGTAGCTATAGGCATTATCAGTCGTCTCGTAATTGAAGATGCCATTGTATTACATGTCATTTTTTTTCTTGTCAAGGTAAAACAGTATGAATGTACACTCAAACTATAGGGATCGTGAAATTTTGATACGATCAAAATTTTTCTCTGCCCTGGGAGGACTGTTGTGACACGGTTACTATGTGTGGTCAACCGTGACACACGGTCAAGTGTTGGAGAACTGGGAGTTAGGGGACTTGCGGAAGTGACGTGGATGTTATAAGGAGAGAGGAAAACAACCGAGTAGAGTGTGTTGTAAACAAGAGAGTTGCTGTGTATAATAATAACTGTACATATTGTAATAATATAAGAGACAAGGCCAACTCAACGAGACATATATTTATTGACAAGACATCACAGGACACAAGATAACATCTCCATTACACTACAGTGTCTTTAATTCCACCTCTAGACTTAGGCGGAAGTCGTTACTCTCTTGTAAACATTGTCTTCTAGTCCGTTCACTAGAGGTGCGCTAGCCAGACTTGCGATGCGCATGGTGAGGTCGTAACATTGCCCCCGTCTTAACACTTTTCGTCCCGAAAAGAAAAACACTGCAGTGAGGTTTGACAGTTCAGGTGGAGGTCGATCAGTGGGAGCCACAGGCGGTATGGTGCCTGTTGCCAACGAATCCATCTGCACAGTTTTCCGCAGCCGTCGCTTTCTCTTTCTCCAGTTGACCAGGCTGTTGTTGAGACGATGGCGTGGCCGTTTGACACTCAACGAGATAGTGTCGAGCACTGTTTGTTTCAGCACAGCCGTTGATCGGACACGCCGTTTCAGCGGACCCTCCCGACTGACTCCTCTGATGAGAGCTGTAGGTTCACATGCAGCCACGTTGCAGACAAAGTCCAATGCACCGCAGTCATTTTCATCCAACAGTCTCACGTCCAGGAGATAGGTCTGTTCACGTTCAGGTGGAAGATGTTTTCCTTTTGACAGCTCTGATGTAGAGTGGGTTGACTGACATTCATTTATGCCAATGTCAATGATGATGGCAGAAGTACATATGCCATGTTGATGGTTTTCTTGGCACCCAAATTCTATGTGTGATGCGCCGCACGCACAGTTCATGCTCAAGTTCTGGATGCAGTTGTCGAGCTTCACATTTCCCTCGTGAGCACAAGCAGATAGGCAGAGGTCTTTAAGGTCTACAGCAATAGGCTTAGACGCAGACCCAACGTTGTCTTGATCTGTCCGTCTCATACAGGTACTGGTAACAGGTGCAACAGGAACAAACGCTTCGGGCACATAACAGACTTCAGTTTCTTCATTTCTCTCTTTCCGTTCGAGATCGTCGCAGCAATCGTTGTCACGTTCCTCGTCTTTAAAGTCACAACCACAAGACTTGCCCCCAACACAGACACAGACGGCGCTCCAATCCCCAGAGTCTCCGTCACCACTGTTTGTGCAACCACAGTCCTGACCATGCAACTTCTTCCCCAACGAGTCCACAGGCAACGGCTCCTTCACCAACAAGTTTATTCCTCCTTTTACTTGCGACTCAATTTGATCCATTTGGT
Source organism: Biomphalaria straminea (assembly GCA_021533235.1). Lineage (NCBI taxonomy): Eukaryota > Metazoa > Mollusca > Gastropoda > Planorbidae > Biomphalaria > Biomphalaria straminea. The sequence continues at coordinate 2,124 of JADKLZ010033165.1, forward strand.
CTATTTGGCCTTCAACTTGTGACACCATTTCATCTATCTTGTTCCCCATCCTGTTCATTCGTTTACACATTGCATCAACACCTTCATGCATCTTGCTCATGAGCTCATAAATATCCGGTTCTATTTCAAACAAGTAAGCATCCGGATCTTCTTCTTCATCTACCAAGGCTTGCCGGAGACGAGCTGTAAGCACCTCCTTGGTACCACCACTTAGCAGATATCGGTTGCGGAGCTCCTTTCTAAGCTCTTTAACTGAGAGTTGGTCTAATGTTTTCAACGATGTCATTGTGATCAAGTCCTACCTCCTCTCTTTGAGTTGCCTATAAATCCCACTTCTGATACCATTGTAATAATATAAGGAGACAAGGCCAACTCAACGAGACATATATTTATTGACAAGACATCACAGGACACAAGATAACATCTCCATTACACTACAGTGTCTTTAATTCCACCTCTAGACTTAGGCGGAAGTCGTTACTCTCTTGTAAACATTGTCTTCTAGTCCGTTCACTAGAGGTGCGCTAGCCAGACTTGCGATGCGCATGGTGAGGTCGTAACAATATTGTAATATATTACATTAAACAACTCAACGGCAAGGAAAACAATAACAATATAAGTTTAATCAACATGGATCTCCAAACAAGGCCGATGTCAACAACCAACGTTACATCGAGACTTCCTTCCTGTGTACAACTATTTTCATAACAGTGTTTTAATAGTGCACAAATGCGCACCACAATAATGGTGTGGAAACAGAGTTACAACATTGCCCCCTTCTCAGATTTGTCCGTCCCGGACAAAAATCGATTTCATGACCAAGAGCAGTGGACCAGTTGATACAGGCGGAGGTCTGTCGATTGTGGCGACAATGATCTTATCTTGCCACCTCAATGAAGCCATCTGCGTTGTGCTTTGCGTATGTCTCTTTTTCCTTCCTCTCCAATTGATCTGCCTTGGTTAAGGGCAGCCTCATAGCAGAAAGAGAGGCAGAAGATGTCATGGCGGTGGTCATCAGAACCATTTGTTCCAAGCGTTGCACCAGCAGGATTTCTCGATGCGCTGTAGGGCCCAAGGAGACCAGGCTGTTAAAAACGTAATAATCTTTCTCTCTCCACTCGCACTCCCTCCTCCTCTCTTCATTCATTCAGTCCATTCTCGTGCGCCGGTGCACAGCCATAGAGTCTCTACAGAGCATGGTCATTACACTGCCCCCTTCCTAAGTCTGTTCGTCCCGAACTGACTCCGTTCCTGTCTGTTCTCCACAATACCGGTACAACCGATCGACATGTACCACCTTGCATTTAGTTCGGGGACCCTTCTGAATGCGGTAAACCACGTCGTTAATTCTTTTCAAAATCCTATAAGGTCCTTCCCAATCCTTTTGTAATTTAGGCGATCTTCCCTTCTTTCTCTTTGGGTTATACAGCCAAACAAGATCATGCTCCACAAAACCAGTACAATTGACCCTTTTATCGTATCTGGTCTTCATGAGGTCGCTATTTTCTTTTAACCGACTTCGTGCAAGTGCATGAACCGTCTCGAGTCTCCTTCTAAGATCTGTTACGTACTCGCTTGCTGTCGTTGGTTTGTCTCCTGGCAGCCCAAATAAAAGATCTGCTGGCAGCCGAAGTTCCCGACCAAATAATAATTTGGCTGGTGTATAACCAGTGGTTGCATGAACTGCTCCTCTATAGGACATGAGGAATAGAGGAATGCAGTCATCCCAATCGTTTTGTTGTTCTACAGTCATTTTAGCCAGGTGTTGTATCAACGTACGATTAAAGCGTTCTACCATCCCGTCTGATTGTGGGTGCAGTGGCGTTGTTCGAGTCTTTTCAATTTTTAAGATTCTGCAAATTTCTTGGAATAGCTTGGATTCAAAGTTGCGTCCTTGATCCGAATGTAGTTCCATAGGTACACCAAAGCGGCTAATCCAGTGTTCCACCAAAATATCGACTATTGTTGTGGTTTCTTGGTTTGGTATCGCGAAAGCCTCAGGCCATTTACTGAAATAGTCCATTATCACTAGAATATATCTGTTTCCTTTTAGTGTCTCAGGAAACGGGCCAGCTATATCGAGTGCGATTCTCTCGAATGGAACACCTACGTTGTACTGTTGTAGGGGTCCCCTTGTTCGACGTTGCGGGCCTTTTGTTGATGCACACCGGTCACATCTTCTGCACCAATCCTCTACATCTTCCTTGTACCGACACCAATAAAACCTTTGTCTCACTTTCTCCAACGTCTTGTTAATACCCAAGTGACCACCTGTGGCGCCATTGTGCAACTCTTGGAGTACGTCCTGGACTCTCACTTTTGGGAGAACTATTTGTAATCGTGTTGATGTCCCATCGGTAGATTCCCACATTCGCTTGAGAACACCGTTTTCTACTACCATTGAATCCCATTGTGCCCAGTACGCCTTCATGGTAGCCCCTTTCTCAGCAATGTGTTGCCAATCTGGTCGCTCTCCCCTCTCTTTCCAAAGAAGAACGGTTGCCAGATCCTCATCTTTCAGTTGATCATCTCGGATATTCTCATCAGACCAGGGTCCTAAAACATTCAAATCTAAACGTCGACAATCAATTATCGCCTCCTTTTCTTCAGCTTTCTTACAATGCTTGCATTCTGTTTTGCAAGGTCGTCGAGACAGTGCATCAGCATTCTGGTGAATTAGTCCTTTTCGATGGTGAATTTCGAATTCATAGGTTTGCAGACGTTCGATCCACCTAGCGACCTGCCCTTCAGGGCACTTAAAAGAAAGCAGCCATTGTATTGCCGCGTGATCTGTCCTTAAAATAAATTTCTGTCCATAAAGGTACTTATGAAAATGCTTTATTGCATCGACGGCGGCAAGAAGTTCACGTCTTGTGACACAGTAGTTCCTTTCAGCCTTTGACAAACTACGGCTGAAGTAAGCAATGACTCGCTCCGTTCCATCAATCTTCTGGGAGATGACGGCGCCTATTCCGGTGTTGCTTGCATCAGTATCCAAAATGAACGTCATGCCTGGTATCGGATAGGCAAGTATGGAGGTTGAGACGAGTGTGTCTTTTAACATTTCAAAGGACTCTTGACACTCCTGTGTCCAGTTGAATGACCTCTTTTGTTCTGTCAATCGATAAAGGGGTGCACATATATTGGAGAAATGTGGCACAAAACGTCTATAGTAAGTACAGAGCCCTAAAAAACTTCTTAATTCTCGAATATTGGATGGTGTAGGCCACAGTTTTACTGCCTCAGTCTTGTCAGGGTCTGTGTGAATGCCGTCACCTGATACTATGTGCCCAAGATATTTTACACTCTCTTTAAACAAAGAACACTTCTTTGGGTTGAGTTTCATCCCAGCGCCTCGTATCCTTTGAAACACCTCCTTCAAATTTACCAGATGTTCTTCAAACGTCCTACTCAAGACGATAATGTCATCCAGATAGACAAGACAGGTGTTCCAGTTAAGTCCTTGTAAGACCCGTTCCATTAATCGCTCAAATGTGGCCGGAGCGTTGCAGAGCCCAAAAGGCATTACCGTAAATTGCCAGAGACCGTTTCCTGCAGAGAACGCAGTTTTCTCTCTATCTTCAGAATGCATTCCAACCTGCCAATAACCACTTTTTAAATCAAGAGTAGAGAATATCTGTGCTCCTGTAAGCGTGTCAAATGTGTCGTCTATTCTAGGTAAAGGATAACTGTCCTTATGGGTGACCTCGTTCAACGATCTATAATCTACACAGAATCTCATAGAACCGTCTTTTTTTTTTACTAAGACTATAGGTGAGCACCACGGACTATTTGAAGGCTCAATGACTCCCTGTTGTCTCATGCATTCTATCATGTCCATTGCTTCTTTTTGTTTTGCTAGCGGAAGTCGACGTGGCGGATGTCGAATTGGTCTGGTGTTTCCTGTGTCAATACGATGTTCCACCATATTCGTCCGCCCGTAATCTGTCTCATCAGTCGGAAATATATCGCTAAACTCACAAATAAGTTTTTCGGCACTGGCATATTGTTCATCTGATAAATTTGTCTTTATCTCCCCCAGGAGTTTTGTAATATAGGGGTGGGTTGATGCAGTGCTATCCTTGATGATGTTATTATCGCTACAATTTTGTATCAGGTCCACCGTATGGCAAACAGCGAGGATGCTGTCTTTTCGTAGTTTTCTTTCACCCAAGCCAAGGTTCATAACTCTTACAGGTACCTTTTGATCCCTACCGATCATGACCAACGTCTTACCCACGGCAAATTCACTGCAGTTATCCTCCTTGCCCTCGACAATTGCCGTTCTCGTTTTTGTATGACCATGCTCTAATTTTCCCCAAATAATTACTTCAGACATTGCGGGCAAGCTCGTATCCTCCGTCAACAGGATTCTTCTGATTCGATCATTCTCTTCTTCATTCCCGTCGTTTAGTAGAGGAATCTCTACATCCCCACATATCAAAACTCCTCCGCCAATGTTAATCGAAAACTCGAATTTCTGCAGGAAGTCAAGTCCAATGATGCAGTCATCGGTTATATTGGCTATAAGGAATTCATGAATGAATAACTGGTTCCCAAGCTCGAATTTAACACTAGTTAGTCCTTGTATAGGCATTAACTCACCGCTGGCGGTTTTTAAGGAATATGAATTCACCTTGGTCATATTGTTTTTGTTCACCAACTCTGGCCGAATGACTGATCGGGAAGCACCAGTGTCAAGCAGAAAGCGATAGTTTTCAGCACCGATCTTGCCTTCTACCTTCAGACTCTCATTCTGCCCTAGCACGGCGACAGGGATGACGGTTGCGGGGGCTCTTATTCTCTGTGTCGCCGGTTTCCGCCCCTTGAAGCCGGCGCGAGCTAGTTTCCCTGGTAGCCCCGGGAACCAGTTCCTGTATACATTTCTGGCCTGTGAGGGGTACCGGTTTGTCGAAATCTTCCAGTGCAGTTCCTTTGAATATGGCCAAGTTTACCACAATTCCAACATCGTACAGGGGCCCTGGGCTGATCTTCCGGTATCCGTGTATTTCGTCTTTCATCCAGTGCCTCTGTCACCCGTCTGACAAGTTGTGTGAAATCTTCTTCCTTGACGTCCAGCCTTGGGGCCTGGTGAGTGCTCCCAGATGCGTCTTTGGCAGCCTCATATGACAGAGCGTAAACCAGGGCTTCACCTGCCTTGCGTTTACCACTAACTCTTGTGGCTTTCTTCAACTCAGGGTCTCGAAGCGCATCAATGAAAGCGTCTGTGATGATGACCTCCAGAAAATCTTGTGCGGCGGTTGGGTAGGCCAAATGTGCGAGGCGTTCGATGTCTGTCTCCAGCTCCTGTAGTGTCTCATCGAGGCGTTGTTTTCGGGTTTTCAGTTGCACTCGATAAACTTCTTGCAAATGTTCATCCCCGTACCGGAGTTCCAGAGCCTGAACAAGAGCAACAAAATCCTGCTGGTTCGGTAGCGACTGAAGCAATTCGGAGGCTTTTCCTCTTAGGGATAACACAAGGGCCGTTGCTTTCTCTTCCTCACTGATCCATTTGTTAACTTGTGCCGCTGCGTCAAACTGTTTCCTATACACGGACCAGGACACGGAACCATCAAATATAGGAGGTTTCATCTTTCCAGGCACTGCAGGTAACACTGATCCAGTAGTGGTCACCGGCGCCTTGCTGAGCCCTTCTCTAACCTGAGCCCTCAGTTCTGCTATGTCTTTTTCTACTATGTCGACTCTCTGGTTCATCTTTTCCTCAATTAAGGTTATTTTCTGGTTCACTGATACTAATTCAGTCCTGATCCCTGTATCTAGTGTGTCTATTTTGTCCTGCATCGTTCTAATCCCTATATCAAGTGTGTCCATTGTTTCTTGCATTCCATCAAGTGTATCCAACTTTTCCTGCATCCTACCTAGGAGTTCAGTTATATCTGGCCCCACCTCAAACTGATAACTGTCCGGGTCCTCCTCTTCCTCAATCAGGGCCTGTCGGAGCCTAGCTGTAAGCGTCTCCTTACTACCCCCAATCTTCAGACTTCGATCCCGCAGCTCTTGTTTAATTTCTTTCACCGAGAGCTGATCTAGCTGCTTCATAACAGGAGAAGCCATTACTTTTCTATCACGGGAAGCCATTACTTACCCTCCTCCCGTTGAGTTGCCTATAATCCCACTTCTGACACCAATGTAATATATTACATTAAACAACTCAACGGCAAGGAAAACAATAACAATATAAGTTTAATCAACATGGATCTCCAAACAAGGCCGATGTCAACAACCAACGTTACATCGAGACTTCCTTCCTGTGTACAACTATTTTCATAACAGTGTTTTAATAGTGCACAAATGCGAACCACAATAATGGTGTGGAAACAGAGTTACAACAATATGTTAGATTGAATAAAATGTTATATTAATGAATAAACTTGTTTCCTCACAATGGGTTTATATGGTAGAATGTTACTGTAGTACTGCGTTCCCTGTAGGCGTGGAGGTGACATGCGGGTTCATTCATAAACTTGTTAATTGTAGACTCGTCAGGATTAATACTCTGTATAATCTATACGTACTAACTTCACTTATAAATGAGGAAATGACTCGTCATATAGCAGACACAAATAATACTTTAATAAGTACAGATATATACACCACTTGTAGAAAATGATACACCAACTTCAGAATAATTGAAATATATCCATAAACGAATGATTCACAAAATACTCATAGTAAATAACTCCAGTCTATTACAAATAACTTAAACAACTTTATCAAATCAACTTCTTGTAACAACTACATTCTAGTGACTCTCTCAAAGTTTCTCTCTCAACTGACTGTTCACACATGATTAAAAGTATTCACATTCTCACAACATGGTAGTGAATTGGGTTCACAATATACTAACTGGGTGTCTACTCAATGGCACCAACTTTGAGGTGGTGACATTACCTATCACCCCCCTTTTAAAAAATTTTTTTGAAAAAAAAAATTTTCAATTAGACAACATAATACGTAGTGATCAATTAGAACAAATTGCTTAATGATATCTCATATATGTACAATTACAGAGTACTAATTCAAATAATGTATGTGAAAAATCAATCTCAATTTTACAAAATGTCACTCAAAATATATGTTGTCTCAAAAAATTATTCATACACTGGCAAAACTCTCAAAAATATAACACATTCATGTTAGGCAATTCAAAAATACTCATACTGAGTTAAATATTTTACATCTTAAATATTTTTTACATCTTACATCTTTACATGTGTTCCAACATATATACATCAGTATTCCATGTCTACAGTCTACAATATAATCTTATGTGTAAAGTGTGCCAACTCTCAATGACAAATCTCCTCAGTCACAATGTGAAAAAATTTACAATATATTCATAATATCTCTGTGAAAAAAATCAATCCGATTAAGAATAAAATTAATTCAAAATGTGTGTCAAAATTCAAAATCGAATGGCTTTGATGGCTTAACAATCATTGTTTACAAATTCTTCCTTCAATATTAAGTTTGGCGTCTTCATAAGCAAATTGTTGTGCATTAAAATTACACAAGTAAATATGTACACATTCAATTATCACAATATTTGAGGAAATGTAATAGCATCAAATCAAAATAATAAGTATCCTTCATTGTGTTTATTGTCCATGTACCTTATGTTAACTTAGTATTTCTCCATAAATGCAAGTATTAATAGTACAAGTTCAATAATACATTGTGTTTTCAACAAATAATAGTTGTACACAAAGTTCAAAAAATCTTTAGTCAAAAATTTCAACTGAGAAAAATGTGTCAGTTGTAATACAATCTTTGAGTTCACATTACTTTGTTCATGAATATATATAATAGGCAGAGGATAACATCATAACATCTTAGTAGTATTCACATTAATTTGCATTGGAAAAAAATGTACAAGTCCAATACAAATATTATCAAGTTTCTTTCTCAAATATCAAGTAGGTACTTGAAGTATCAAAAAATGTGTACAAGAATCTTCTTGTTTACATAAATGCTTATTACAAAAAATATAGTTCATTCAAAATAGTTGCACAATGTTGTTTTGGAAAAAAATACAAGTCTATGTCCATATTTAAATAAAGTAATTATTGACATTAAATAAATCAGTCACATCTTGATTCAATCTCATTTTCAATACTATTGATACTAAGTTATGTCATTGATGAATGACAAGAAGTAGTAAAAAATTCCATCTTGTTTACAATAGTTGTAGAAAAATACTAAAGTTCTCAATACTATGAGAAAAATTTGTTTACACAAGTACTGAATGAGTTGGAAAAAAATTCAATAGTTTGTTTACATTGTTGAGTGTCACGTCTGTTATTGCTGAGTGACGGTCTGTGCTGATAACGCGAATGTACTATGACTTTACACATACAAGTAAACAAATGAAGGAACTCCGTGCTTGCAGACAATATATTTAATCCAATATAGAATAAAGAATGATAAGACTGGCGAAACGTGCCACACAATATGTGAATAAGAAGCACAAATATTAATCCATAGGAATCACAATAACTCAGTACTTTCAATCAACTCAATTAAACATATAGATTACAGTCAGAGGAAATATACGACCTCTCTACTCTACTGGAGTTTCTCACTAACTCTATACAAGTGTTAGCAGGTCAGGAGGCACTAGACCTTTTTCTGCTAAACAGATTT
>JADKLZ010033182.1:0-10143 GCA_021533235.1 Biomphalaria straminea
TTGAGCCCTTAACTCAGTGATGCCCAACCTTCATCAGCCCGAGGGCCAAATAAATTCCCCACACTCATGTCGCGGGCCACACCATTGCGAAAATGGAAAAGTAATAGTATAAAAAAAACCCAAAAAAATCTGTCTACTTTACTTTTTGTACATTCAAAGCCAAGTTTTTCTTCAGCATTCACAGCTCATCAACATTCAAATGATGACCAGCAAGCTAGCACTCATGTTGTTACCAAGAGAAGTCAACTGAAAATGGCAAGGACACTGTTTAGTTGTTGTTTTGTTTCTTTTACTTTTTTTAATTTTTTTTTTTTGTGTTTTTTATCATAGATTTTACACTTCCTTTTATTTTATTGTGGGAGAAGTTCTGAAGGGCCAGATAGACCTGCATCGCGGACCGGATGTGGCCCGCGGGGCGAATTTTGGGCATAACTGCCTTAATTCATGTTAATAGAGAGATCTTCAGAAAGTTATTAGATTTTTTTTCAATGTAATAGTTTATAACCAAAACATTGAGTTACAAGCTTATAAACAATAAATGCATAACCCAGACAGACCTATAAAATTTCATGAAGGATACAATTTGAAAAGATTTTCATCGTTATAAAAGTGATGACAATAAAATGACTAAGATATAGTATTCTCTTTTATGTTAGTTGGTGAGAAAAACATAAATATGCTAATTGGTTTTGTTCTCTTTTTTTAATACTAAGGTATAATGGATAAAGTCTTAGTGCTGCTCAGCTCTAGAATTAAAGAAACTATACATAAACTAAACTATATTGTATTTTTTCATAGAGACCTGATTACAGAAACATTCAAGTTTCAAAAACATGTGACAAAGTTTTAATTGTGATGAAAGTACACTGTTGGTCAAAGCAGTCCGATGTAAAGGGCGATGATTCTGGCGAGAAAGAACAGAAGTTTCTATTTCAATTGGTGACCTTCTCTTGTTTCGCTCTAACAAGACAAATGTTGTGTTCAATCAATGTTTGAGAGTCGATAGCTTCAAAGCTCATTGGACAAAAATAGATACGAATTCATCGCCTTCTGGAATGTTTTAATTTTATGATGAAGAACTACAGTCAAATCTCAAAAACTCCAGAACTCGCTATTGGTAGAAGGGTACGTGGAAATTAAAATCTATTTCTACATCCTATCACACCACATTCTCATTTTTTCGTTGGAGCGTTCAGATGACTAGACCCATACATGAGTGTCACAGATGTGTGAGTGTTATTAATTAGCTTTATAACTATATCAAGGCTCACTGATAGACTTGACAGAGACCAGAAAAAGGTTATGGCAATATTTCTCTTGTAGAGCGACTGATACGGGGGTCTCGACAGACACTGACAATTATTAATGTTAGTTAGGAGGGATGCTAGATACTTAGACTATATATAGAGAAGTTTGGGGCAGACCGGGACACAGCGCCATGTAGTTTAGCAGGGGCGTGTGTCAGGCGTTTTCTGGTGAACGACCCATACAGACTTTGGGAGCAAGTCGCCGAGGTTGGCTCGCGATCTTGGCTCCAAGAGGTGTGAGTTGTTTGCCAGAGACAACATATAGGAATTAGTTCTATAGGACCAGGGTAAGAAAATTTTTCTATTAGTTATTTATCTAGCTTTATGTGTTAGGTGATTATGAAGTAATAGAATGGCGCTTTAGCTAGTTGTTAGCGATATTTCGATTATTTCTTTATTTAGAGTGACAGTCCTATATGACAAGTCTTGGTGAAAGTCCTTGGTGACAAGTCTTGGTGATGACAGTCTTAGTGACAGTCCTTGGAATGGTTACAGTCTTGGTGACAGAGTGACAGGCAGTCTTAGTCGAGAGTTGCAGCCATAGTCAGAGACAGAGACGGTACTTATGCATGTGGTGTAACATTTGCATACTACGCAAGTAAATATCACTCTAGTGTTGAGCGGACTGTGACGTTGGGCTACAGGTTCCGTGCAGAGACTAGAGAGAGAGACAAACGAGAGACAGTTCGTCGTGACCTACAGCCAAGTATCTATGTCCATGTGATTATTAAATGTTAATTCTAAAATCACATGAGTTAAACTTTATAATAGTATAATAATGACTTCTTTTGTTTATGTATTATACTGTCCTATTATATGAAACTATAGCTGTTAATTAAATATTAATTTTTAGAATGCAAATTTGTGTTCAGAGATCATAATTTATATCATTATTGAATATTGTGGTCTTTAATTTTATCGTCATCTTAAAGGTGTTTTATCAGTTAAATTACATCAGTGAGAATCATCCTAGACGAACGGCTATCAAGAGCAAATATGATAATGAGGTTTTGACAATGAGATGAACTGCGCAGTGGTTTCCAAATCAGAGAGCTCTCCATTTAGTTTTCTTTTTATTGTGTTTTGGGGCCAGTATATTGTTAGGGCCTCTTCATTAAGAATGCAGTTTTGGAGGACATGGTCAGCATTCTCTGGTGTCACTCCAGATGAGCAGATTTCACTAGTTCCAATTTAGAATTTTCGGAACATATGTTGTCTCATTCTGTTGTGACCGGTCCTGGGGCGAAAAATGAAAGTGTATAATTATACATTCGTTTCAGGGGCGTAGCTAGGGGTTCGGGGGCCCTGGGGGGGTCGACCTCTTTGGGGGCCCCTTGCATTTTGACTTTCGAAATATGACATGACAAATGTACTCCAAAAATATATAATCAAATTGGTTCAGTATATCAGTGATTTAACAAAAAAAAAATTCATTTAGACTCTTTTAATGAATAATACCGTTGTTTATTAACTAAATAATGCACAAGTGACAAATCTCGATTCATATCGCTTCACGTCGTGCATTCTGTGCAGCAAAGACATCTATAACATCATCTACATCGATACTTTCTAGTATTTGTGACTTCACTGACATTAAAGTAATGATAAGCCTTTCTTGCTCCACTGTGCTCCTGGGATAGCTTTTTTGTTTTAGAATGGTCCAATGGAATTAGCCTGAGTTAGCGGTATTCAGAGGATGTTGCAAGGTTTGAGCCTATGGGTGATTGTATTACTGGTTTGTTAATGAAAAGTGCTCGTGCATCATTGACATCATTGAACAAGCGATTTGCCATTTATTTCACCATACAAACAGTAAAAAAATAAACACAATTTGTCATAAGAGTGACATCATCCAACAGGTGTCTTGCTCCAAGAAGAAACCCAAAGTATCCATTTTCTTTCCAGCCTTATGGACAATAAAGATTATTATTATTATTATTATTATAATCTGTCCTTCATCCTCATATGAAATCTATCCAACACTTCTGTCGCAACACGTTTGAATTGCAGTTCTATTGACAGTCCTACTGAGTCTTACATTACAACTCAACTTCCCATAAGTCTTTTCTTTCTTCTGGTTGTTTTGATCACACGGAATCCATAGCATTCACTACCTTCTTTTGCTTTTTTCGTTGGATTTGTTAATACGTTTCGTCCGTTTCTCACCATTTTGCAGAAAGCATGAATGAGTTCAATGTATGTATTGTTTATGTTTAGTGCGAAAGCACAAAGATATAAGACACATACAAGTGTGAAACATCCATATCATGCTATGCTCGAGTATAGAAATACTCCGATAAGCATCACAACTGCTGATGAGTAGAAGACTCAGGAACATCATTCCAACTGATCTCAAACTATTGAAATCATCGGTAACTGAAAATGCAGAGACATTACTCAATGAACGACAGTTCAAAAGCAAAGTGAAATACGATGCAAATGCAAGACTACCTAAAGGTTATTTTGTCGGAGAGAAAGTGAGAGTTCGTCTAGGACAAACATAGCAGAAGGCAGTTGTCATAAAAAAAAACATTCATCACCCAGATCTTACATCATAAATAAACGATGGGAAAACATACAGAAGAAATCAAAAGCTTTTTGAACAAGAGTTTCGATGAAGATATCTCTGGGTACTATGATACCGATGAAGACAACGAGCAGTAAACTGTTAGAACAAACGAAACAGTTATAGACCAACGTCTAGAGAACTTGTGCAAGTCATGACTACCAGAAGTGATCGAATTGTTAAAGTTCCTAGTAGATATCAGTCTTAGAACTTTAAAAGGAAGGATGTGATAATAACTTCAAAAGGAAGGATCTCTGGGGTTAATTTAAAAAAAAAAGTTGAACAATTCATGTACAGTTACAAAAAAAGGTGACAATTGTTGGATCTATCTCAGCAGAATGAAAAGCTGACAGGTTTAGAGAGTGATTATCACAGTTCAGAAATGTTGCTTTTGGATCTATGCCTAACAGACGTATGCGTAGGCCAGACAGACGGCCACTTGTTGTGGCTGCGTTATCACAGCGTTATCGATGCGTCACTCTGTTTTGTAGCCCCACTCTGGTCAACTCGGCATGGGGGAAGTTCCCATAGAAAGAATTTTTTTTTTATTTCACAAAAAAAAATATGCCATGATTGTGAAATATCCTCTGACGAAAAAACGTACATCTTTTGTTGTTTTTTATTCATTTTCCCATCTTTGCAATTCACTCTATTATCACTCTATAAGAACTTTTTTTTTTATCTAGAAAAGCATTTTCCAATTGATTGCGGTAAGATGAATAGAGGGGTTAATAACTCGAGTGTAAATTAATTCTGAAATTAAAGAAGACAAACCCGAATAATGGACAATTCTAGCATTGTTAAGAATAACTATTGGACCTGTTATAGCCGATTCTGTAAATTCTGTTTCAAGGTTAATTAGCGTAACCTTGAAATACTCGCCATTTAATTCTATTATTAGTATAGGTAACAAGATACCTGGAATTCTCTGTATACAGGGGCGGGTAGGGTAGACTATATATATAAACCGTACCACATCACGCTCACGGGCTAATCCGTCTTTAACGCTGTCATTGGCCTCCAACAATAACAATTCAGTATGTCCGCTTTTAACACTGTGGGCCTTATTTTTGTTACAAAACTGAATATTACTTAGGTACTGTTTACCTACTGGTGTATATTATCCACAGTTATTGTTCTGCATAAAAGATTTTTTTGAAGTTTAAAAAGTTTAAAAGAAAAATACGCCCATGGCTTCACGATGTCTATGCACAGAAGCATATAAAACACTTAGGCGGAAGTAATCAACCCAAAACATCCATTTTATTAGGAAAATGTGTAGTGATTAAGTTTGTTACAATAAAATCTCCGATCGCTGGGCCCCCACTTGCCACCCCCGCTACTGCTGTATATCATACAGTTTTATTCGTGGCAACAAAGAGAGTAATACTCTTGTTTTTTGCTGCAAGCACATATTTGATCTCTTTCATCGGCAACAAATTTATTTAAGATTTGTATTTTAAATGTAAAATTAAAGCGATGTCCTTGCGAACGCCGGTATAGACAGTATAGAGGGACTTCTTATGATCCGACAGCTACGCTGGGCAGGGCACGTATCCCGTATGGGAGACGAACGTATGCCAAAGGCAGTCTTTTTTGGTGAGCTAAAAGGTGGCCGACGTAACAGAGGCGCCCCACGGAAACGCTTCAAAGACCAGCTTAGGCGTCAACTTTCCATGGCTGACATAGAGGAGAGCACCTGGCTGCATGCGGCGTCGGAACGAGACAGCTGGAGGTCACTCACAAAGGCCGCGGGATACACATTTGAGACCAAAAGAAAATCTGCCGCCGAGGACAAACGCAGACGACGAAAAGAAAATCTAAACCGACCACCTGCGGACAATGGTTTTGCTTGCCCTGGATGTGGCAAAGTATGTAGGTCACAGCTGGGACTGCACAGCCACGGGAAACACTGTATTCCTCACTAATCTTCGGACTCGAAGACAAGCCTATTAACTTAAAAAAAAACAACTTTGATCTCTCTGTGGGAAAAAAATATTTAAAAAATGCAACAAAGTCAACGTAATGATAGACCTAGATCTAGATTTAGTCTTTGTTATAAATATAATCCATAAATGTTGAAAAAAAAAGACACCCGTTGACACTATTTGTCAATCAAATATATTAATTTATGTATTTACAAACACCCATTTGGGCCCCCCCCAAGTGGGGTTCCGGGGGGATTTTGAAAACCTCTCCCTCCCCCCCCCCCTTACGCTACGCCACTGACTCGTTTTTGTTTTGGTGCTTATATATTGTAGATTGATAAATATGTGTATGTCAGATGTGGCGCTTGTTGCACTTTTTTATATTAACTTTTTTTTGTTGTTTTTTTTGTAACCATTTAATCGTTTTCTTAATTTTCGCAATGAGCAATTCTAGTTGCTAAGGATTATTTACTTTGGTTGTTGAGGCTCTCTTTTTTATTCTGGTTGATGAGGCTCTGTTCTTTGATCTCTGGTTGTTGAGGCTCTGTTCTTTGGTCTCTGGTTGTTGAGTCTCTGTTCTTTGGTCTCTGGTTGTTGAGGCTCTGTTCTTTGGTCTCTGGTTGTTGAGGCTCTTTTCTTTGGTCTCTGGTTGTTGAGGCTCTTTTCTTTGGTCTCTGGTTGTTGAGGCTCTTTACTTTGGTCTCTGGTTGTTGAGGCTCTTTTCGTTGGTCTCTGGTTGTTGAGGCTATTTTCTGTGGTCTCTGGTTGTTGAGGCTCTGTTTTTTTGTCTCTGCTTGTTGAGGCTCTGTTCTTTGGTCTCTGGTTGTTGAGGCTCTGTTATTTGGTCTCTGGTTGTTGAGACATTGTTCGTGTATCCCTACCTGTTAAATCTGTATATATCTTTAGAGTAGTATTTTTTTAAATCTCTCTTGCCTGACGCCTTTTCTTAGTTTCTGTTACCCTATTTTGGTCGTGCACTACAGTAGTAGTTATTCAAATAATTTTGCACTCTAAGAGAAACATGTAGAAATCAATAATAAGTTCATCAGCAGCAGTTTACCAAGAGCGGACAATACACAAACTGTAATCCTTAAGAAGCAGAGATCAATTCTTGGTATCGTTGTTTGTTTGTTTTCAAGACTAAATCACTTGCCTGCCAATCTCACAAATCAACTTAATTATACAAAAGAAAAAAAAAGTCATCAGGGGAAATCAGGAATGATTGCTAGTTGTTCTTCTCACACAGTTGTCTCCCATGATCTAAATTTAGTTTATCGCAAGGGGAAAAAACAGCTACGAGTATCACGTTTTTTAAAGACACTCAAAATGTACAGTTGGAAGTTGTCTTATGTACTCGATCCAACTGGAAGATAGTCAATCATTCTACATGTCATACTATCATTCACCATAGCTGACAATCATTCAACATAATGGTCTATCATTCACCATAGTTATGTATTATTCACCATAGTGGTCTAAGATTTAAATTAGCAGTCTATCATTCAATATATGAAGCTATAATTCAGCGTAGAGGTCTGTCGCGAACCATATTGGACTATCAATCCCTATCAATCACCATTTTATACAATAGTTTAAATAGTAATAGATTTAGTATTTTATTATACTATCATTATATTATAATTTTACGAAATTAGACTATCTTTCATTATAATCATTCACCATCAAAGCACTCTGTCAATTTAATAAATCATATTATCCTCAACATAAAAATATTAGTCAAATCAATCATTCACTAGATCAGACTATCCCCCATCCTATTAAACTATCATCCATCAAATTAGACTGTCACCTATTATATAAGACTATCATCCATCCTATTAGAATATCATCCATCCTATTGGACTATCATCCATCCTGTAAGACTATCATCCATTATATTAGACTATTATCTATCTATAAGACTATTATCTATCTATAAGACTATCATCCTCCATATTAGACTATCAGCCATCGTATTAGACTATCATCCATTAGACCATCATTCATCCTATTAGACTATCATCCCTAATATTAGACTGTCATTCATCCTATAAGACTATCATCCGTCCTTTCAGACTATCATCCATCGTATTAGACTATCATTCATCACATTATACTATCATCCATCATATTAGACTATCAATCATCACATTAGACTATCATCCATCCTATTTGTCAATCATTCACTTTGATAGCCGCCATCCTATTAGTCGATCATTCACTTTGATAGCCGCTGCATAAAGTTGGTCATTTACTCTAATACAAGAGAAGACAGGAGCCCTGAAACAGAATGCCCATACATTTCCAAGCAGAGATGGCAGCATTACTCCGACACAAAGAGGTTTGTTGATTTGTTTGTGTCTGCTTGGACTGCATTAAAAAATGAATCGGTCTCCTGTTTCAAAACGAAATCTTGTTATTTATTCATCTCCCTGTCTCTTTTATTTATTTATTTTTGTTCCGTCGCTTAAACAATTCGTATTTTTGAAAATCTTTTCTGGGTTTAGTTTGTGTGTCAATTTTTGTGTTTATTTCACCGCAGACACTATGAAAATGCTTTATGAGTGCTATTTGAGCGGGAACGCTATGTATTCGATTTTAAAATACGAACGGCAGACGATAATGTGTGTGTGTGTGGGGGGGGTTATTAAATGGCATGTGTCACATGGTGTCTTTTAAAGAGAGGCATGACGGGAAAACAAATAACAATGAAGAAACAAAGCGATGGGAAATCGTCATGAGATTTCAACCATCTAAGCTTTTAGAAAAATTTCAATGGCGACTCGGACGGTCACTGCCCTACATTTTCAACTTTAGAAATTGTTCGCGCGCACATTGAGCGATGTGACTGAGATGAACGGGGTGAGGTCGAAGGAACGAATGTCATCAAGGCCTAATTAAAGAAAGCGTAAACAAGGCCGACCTGGAATAACCTGTATGGAAGATGTCGTTAGCGATCGATTTCAATGGAGTCAATGTGCCCCAAAATGCGACAAATAGTGGTCCTAAGGTCGTGCGTTTTGCGCGCTGGACTGTCGTTTGGATTTATCAATGGTCCCGGGTTCAAACCCTGCTTGCTCCCATCCCCCAATCGCCCTGCGGGAGGTTTGGACAAGGAAGTAAATTATCTTTAACTCTGAAGGAACATCCGAAACATGTACAACATTTTAAGTTTAACTTACGAAGTATAAACAAAAGTAACAACATTAGTAAAATCACTAAATGTAGAGACTGTTCAGGATAGAACATTTAAAAGTAATAATAATAATTAATAATAATCTTTATTGTTAGTGAGGAATTTTGTCTTACAATTTGTGCATTATAACAAACAATTCATCAAACCTAAAAAAAAAAAAAAATTCATACCTGACTCATTCAAAATTTACATGTGAAAAAAAAGTTTATGTTTATATCAAATTATTTCTATTCAATGATACAAATGTCAGGGGAACAAAAGAGAGCTTGTGTCTGTTAGTCATCGCTATCGGTGTCTTGTATCTCTTTTGTGATGGTAAAATCACAAAATCCTGACCCAAAGGGTGATTTTTTTATTTCTAGAATCTTTATAGCTTTTTTGTGAATGTTTGTCCCAAACAGCTGCCCAAATGCTCCTTCTGCCTTAGTGACATTAAGGACATCAGAGCTTGGGACGGGTCGCTGAATCAGCCAGAAAAAAAACATAGATTTTAAGTGTCTAATTTTTATATGACTACATAACCTCATTAGCAATAACTGAATCCTTCGTTGCAGATCGTTATTAGAAGGTGCAGAAGGTCTTAAATTTAAGTAAAAAAAGGTCAAGAGTAACACTATAAGTAAAATCACTAAAATTCGAGACACTTTAAGACAGAATATTAAGTAAAGTAGTAATTATGCATAAAACACGAAAAATATAATTTACAATTACAAAGACAAAGCCTAATAAAATACCCAGAAAGGCACAATTATAATCATGTATTTATAATGCCATTTTCTAGGACATACATATATAAATGACTCTTCTTCCTTAGTGCCATTAAACATGGTAAAAATTACCTGTTCAGAATTCTAGCCGTTTTTTTTTTCGGGGGGGGGGATATGGGTTTCTATAGGTTTTGTAGTAAAATATCAGTAAGCCCATTTTAAAACATTTGTTTTACTCCTACAAAACCATTTCTCGAATAATGATTGAATAGATAGCAATGTAAAAGAAGAATATAGTATGTTTATACGACTATTTTTGTTTTTAATTGTAAACCACATTCCATATACTTTAAATCAAAGAACCTTATAGCACCAATTCTAGAAAAGTTAACGTTTCTTCAGTCAATCCGTACGCTAGACGCCAAGAAAATTTTCAAGC
>JADKLZ010033190.1:0-15371 GCA_021533235.1 Biomphalaria straminea
ATAAGAAGTTCATACCGGCTTTTGCCATCCATCTATCCCAGTGGTGCTACTGGTGCTACAGCCCATGGAAGGATATGGCCTGCTTTTACACATCCCTCCATTCAGATATCTTCTAGGCCTTTCGTCACCACACCCTAACCCCATGTTTTTTACTAAGGTTTATAGTTAAATCAAAAGTGGCTGCAGCGTACGCAAACTCGTTGACCGCTTAGAATATTGTGTGTTGGTTTCCTTTTCGAGTCGATGTGAAGCTCGAAGTCGCAGATCCTCAAGTTTCCTTAAACGCTCCTCAGAATTTTCTAGCTTGACGATATTACTAATGATTGCATTTACGAATAATAACGTTATGTCAATAAAATATTAACTTCACGTCAATAATAATAATAATAATAATAAACTGATAAAGGGACTACGATGAATTTTGTTTCCCTTTAACGAAACTCGACCCTGGCTGCGCCAGAGAAAGAATACTCGTTCTTTTATCATAATAATAATAATAATAATAATAAAATTATTATGTTTATATAAATAATGTTTGTCTAAATGAATCTATATAAAAGACCTTCTAAAAAAAAACAAAGATTTAGATCGAACAAAATTATAATAATATTTGTCTTCTATAAATTTAGAGTGGAATTGGCAATGCTGTTACATCTAGATCTAGTCTAGGAAAAAAAGCGATTGAAATCTGGCTGAAATCCTATAGCTCAGACGTAGACGTCTAGATCTATTTGTTTTCCTGAAAAGTTGTGAACATCTTTTCTTCTAGAAATTACAACAGAAAACCTATTAGATTATTATTAGATCTCTTCAACGCCGCAAACCTCCTGCTATTAGGGAAGAATAACGGCGAGCAACATGGCGGTTTTTTCGACGGAGAACTGAGAATCTAGTTGTAAGTCTAGAATCAAGACCTAGATCTAGACGTAGATTGTTTGTTTGTTGTTTTACATGTTTCGGATGTTCCTTCAGAATTGAAGATAGTTACTTCCTAGTCCAAACCTCCCGCAGGACGACGGGGGATGGGAGCGGGCAGGGTTTGAACCCGGGACCATCGATAAATCCAAACGACAGTCCAGCGTGCAAACCGCTCGACCAGGCAGACATCCAGATTCCAGATTCAGCGTCCATATCTTTCTTTTCGGCCTACATTATAGCTAATTAAAAATATACAATTAATCAAATTCTTATTTTAACGTGCCTTATAATAAAGGGATCAAGCGATTAATTTGTAGAAACACTTGGAAGCACTTGAGCGTCTTCAGATAACCACGTGCTTGATTGATGTTCACTGTTTTAAACCTTCAACTACGGTGCGCAAATATCTAGTTGTGTCTATTCATTCAAACGCGATAAAACTTGTTGCAAAGAAATGCTTTAGTGAACGGATGTAAGCCAGTGACGTAGGAGGTGTCAAGTTTTTTTTCCCTTTGACGTCGTGGGAAAAAATTTCATTCATAAATTCTCCATGTCATTCATAAAACCTTCAAACCAAAATAAGTTTTTCCATAATGAGACATTTTTCAAACCGATATAACGGTCGAACTCGAGTTTTCCCGATGTGGCCAATGAGCTGAGCATTTTTTTCTCACTAACATTTAGATACGTTGAAATTTTAAAGAAAATCGTTAGAGCCGTTTTCGAAATAGAAGAAATATATATATATATATATATATATATATATATATATACAAGAATTGCTAGCTTAAGAGTATTAAATATTTAATATGTAAACATTTCCTCAATTTGGTGTAGAGTATTTTGAAATCATGTGTACGTGATAGATAACTGAACAGTAAGACTTAATTGCATTGCATTTTTTTCTGAGATTGTTTATATTTTAGCCAAGTCGTGGGATCCTTGTTTAGAAGCCAGAAATTCAAGCAATATAAACTTTAAGTGCATGTGTTTAGTCCAGGCTCTGTGATGGAAACTATATTGGTAGGCTTACTTTCTACTTCATGTATTGAATACCCACCGTGAGAAAAAAAAATTTCACCAGGAAGTTATTTATATTTTTATTGCTCTGTAGTGGTACATATTGTGACGGTTCTTACTATTCAGGCTCTCTGCTACAAATGACACACCAGTTACTGAAGGCTAATCAAGTAACGTAACACATTAAGTTTAAATAAATCACAGCAAATACTGTACGATTGGCAACATGCAACGCTGACTGTACGCATGTTTCAGCGTTAACGAACGTACAGCCGTATCAACTCTTCACGTTACTCTTGTACTACTGTATCTAACTTCATTGGCCTTCGTCTTGGACGTGCACTGAGTTTCACTGTTCAGAACCATTATACGTTTTTGTTTTTGGCCTTGGGGATACGCAATAGTGCTGAGTGGTCAAGCAAGAATATAATACATTAGTTATGGTCAGTCAATCATATAGAATCTAGATGTTTTATATCCATATCCTAGTTACAGAGTTTAAGATTATCTTAAAGGTCCAGAATTTTATTCTTTGGTTCGTTGTACATTTTTATATCTTATATACTACAGAGTACAGACGTTACTTCAAATAATAAGATGATAACGTCTAACGCGTCATGCGTTTAGTCATGCATTTAGTCATGAATTTAGTCATGACTTAAATTCTGCCAAGTCACTGGTTTTCCTGGCTAGCTCTAATTCCATGCTCTAGTAGCAATAGGGAAGAAAGAGCATTTGTATAGATTTGTCCTAGCATATGTAGTCTTTCAGAATCTTAGTGTCTTTTTGAGTATTTTATTAAATTATGTTTTTGTATTTGAAGATTTTGATTCAATGTTTTATGAATATTTGCTGTAAATGAACTTTCTAATATAATTTTTTTTAAAGACTATTTTTTTCGACGTCAGTTTTCAAAGCTTTAATCTAAATATGTGGGGTATCTTATCTTTTCAAAGAACCAATGCAGTTATGTTACAGTGTAGTAAGGGCCTATAAATTCATAATATAATATTTTCTCTAAAACATTCATTCAAAAGAAAAACGCTTGGCGACGGAGCTTCGTACATCTGTCTTACTAGTAACTTCACTATCTGCTGACTGTCTAGTCTCAATATAAGGCTAGCTGAAAGTTAGAGCTGTTTCTCCTTAGTGATGTGAATTAAGCTCACTAAATATTGATGTTGGGGTTTACATCAACTTAGAGATGACAAACTCCTTACCTGAAACTGTGAGAAATTAAATTGTTCAGCTTGATAATTTGAATGCATTTCCATAGAAAATCGTCGAACATCTGCAGCACCAACAGGTTCTCCAACCCTTCTTTTGATTGAATTAACCTCCGTGGTTATGCTTTTATAATTACTATCCATAGCATTCATCATCATTGATTGATAATTATTCTGAGATTGTAATGCTTCAATCGCTTTGGTGTTGTCTGACAGCCTTTTATTAAGTTCATGATAATTACACGCAATAGCTGAATACAGTTTACTAGAATTGGTAACATTTTGTTCTATTATTTCATTTAGCGTTTTTCTAACTTCATCTATTTCTACAGTTTTCTTATTCATAGAAGTACATAAACCTTCATTCTGAGATTGTAGATGCATCATTAAGCCACTGGATGAAGTAAGTTCTTTCTTAATCTCTTCAAATTTCAAATCATGTGTTTTGTCCATGTCCTTCAAAGTTGTAATTGCTATTTCAAGGCTTTCAAACTTTTGATTTATAAATGTAAACTTGTTTGACTGTTTTGTTTTTATTTCTGATAAGTCTTCTTTTAATTTCTGAAAATTTTTCTCTTCTATTAGAAAAAAAAACAACAAATAAACATTACAATTGAAAGCATGGGACATTTTTTTTTTTTAAAGTATGATTTGCTAAAATTGATAAGAAAAAGAAAAGTGAACTTTAAAAAAGAGTTACTGTTTAAAGTATCTGTACTTAGGATATTAATGTATGTATTAATGTAATATGTGCCCATGTGCCCAGTTTAAGAGTGGAGCTCCTCTTTTTCTTTTCTTTTGTGTCGCCTGGTACATTGGCTTTGTGCCTGCTTTTCAGATTTTGTCCTATCCTCGTGTACCCAAACGAGGAAGACAGGCATGACGGGACAGCACCTTATTGGCTGGGGGCTGCCCAGCTTGAGGCGGGCGGTAGCTGTCCATTGGAATCCTAGGATCCCTCCCACCGACGGAAGTGGCCCCTGGCGCCCAGCTCTACGTCAATTGAGCATTTGGGCTTATAAGATGTGTCACCCTGATCTCCAGATACAGTTTGCGGAATCTTTTGAATGCGAGTACAAACATTTCTCTGTAAACTCAGCAACAGAAAATGGGAGCACCTCAAGTCCACCATACAAAAGTCTTCCTTGGACATCTTTGGAAGAAAAACTACGAAACAAAATGACTGGTTCGACTCTAAATCAACTATCTTAGCACCTGTAATTAAAGCAAAGAGAAATGCACTCGCTACATATAAGGCAAAACCTACCCAAAGCAACTTGTTAAACCTGAAAGAAGCTAGAGCCACTGTACAGAGGACAGCAAGGATCTGTGCCAATGAATACTGGGTAGAGCTCAGTGAAAATATCCAGCTCGCAGCCCAAGTGGGCAACATAAGAGGGATGTATGAAGGAATTAAAAAGGCTCTCGGACCCTCCCAGAACAAGTCAGCACCTCTTAAATCAACCACTGGGGAAATTATCACAGACAAGTGTCAACAAATGCATAGATGGGTCGAACATTACTCCGAACTCTACGCCACAACAAGCTCAGTCTCTGCCTCAGCTCTTAAGGCTATCATACAGCTACCCATAATGAACGAGCTAGACGAAATACCCACCTTGTTAGAGCTCAACAAAGCCATAGACAACATGGCTGCCCGCAAAGCACCCGGATTCGATGGCATCCCCCCAGATCTTCTAAAACAGTGTAAAACTACACTAATCCAACCTCTACATGAACTGCTTTGTAAATGTTGGCAAGAAGGTGCTGTGCCACAGGATCTGTGGGATGCAAAGATCATCACCCTGTACAAGAATAAAGACGACAGAAGCGACTGCAACAACTACAGGGGAATCTCTCTCCTAAGCAAAGTCTTTGCTCGAGTGATACTCCCCAGGCTACAAAAACTTGCTGATCGAGTCTATCCAGAATCACAGTGCGGCTTTCGCTCAGAGAGATCCACAATTGACATGATTTTCTCTATCCGTCAACTTCAGGAAAAGTGCAGAGAGCAAAGAATGCCTTTGTACATCGCATTTATCGATCTGACCAAAGCCTTTGACCTTGTCAGCAGAGAAGGCCTCTTTAAAATCTTAGAGTTAATAGGCTGTCCAACCAAGCTGCTAAATATTATTGTTTCTTTCCACCAAAATATGATGGTTACAGTACAGTTCAATGGGGCCTGCTCCGAAAGTTTCATTATAAACAGCGGAGTAAAACAAGGATGTGTCCTTGCTCCAACCCTTTTTGGAATACTCTTTTCAATGCTAATCCACCACTCATTTGATAATTCCACCGAAGGCATATATCTCCATTCCAGATTCGATGGCAAACTTCTAAATATTGCTAGACTGAGGGCCAAAACTAAAACCAGAACAACCCTCATAAGAGACATGCTCTTCGCGGACGACGCAGCGGTTGTGGCACACTCACAAGAGGAACTTCAGTTACTAATGTCCCGCTTCTCTCAGGCCTGTAAAGAATATGGCTTAACTATCAGCACAAAGAAAACAAATGCTATGTGACCCCCTGCTACAGCAATACCCTCCATCCTCATAGACGATAACAAGCTGGATGCCGTAAATGAATTCTGCTATCTGGGATCCACAATTCAAGACGACCTTTCTCTAGATGAGGAGATAAAAAAACGTATAGGGAAGGCTGCATCGACCTTCGCTAGACTTAGGTCAAGAGTTTGGGAAAACCAGAAGCTAACTACAGCGACCAAAATGGAAGTCTACAAGGCATGCGTTATGAGCACGCTGCTGTATGGCAGTGAATCATGGACCACTTACGCAAAGCAAGAGCGAAGACTGAACTCATTCCATTTGCGATGTCTTCGTAGGATCTTGAAAATCACATGGAAAGAAAAAGTGTGCAATACAGAGATCCTTGCACAAACAGGTATTCCCAGCATCTTTACAGCCCTCAGACAACGCCGCCTGCGCTGGCTTGGACATGTTCGCCGGATGGAGGACAATCGTATACCGAAAGTCATCCTCTACGGACAACTTGCGACTGGCTCAAGAAAAACTGGTCGCCCCCACCTCCGTTACATAGATGTAATAAAACGGGACCTCAAATCAGTGAACATCAATACTGACCAGTGGGAAGACATAGCTCTAGACTGCACCAGATGGAGAGAGACAGTCACCAAGAAAGCTATGGACAGCGAAAGAGCATGGGCCTCAGCTCTGGAAGAAAAGCGGACAACGCGGAAAATGGCCAGCTCCTCTACCACTGTAGCGAAGACCACCTTTACCTGCAATACTTGTGGACGGGAGTGTCTCTCCAAAATAGGGCTCCACAGCCACACGAGGAAGTGTGCGAGATGAACCATAGTCGTTCTACGACTGAAGGAGGCCAATGAATGAATGAATGTAATATATAAATTTATTAATATATTTCACTTTTAACATGGTGATAATGTCTAAATATTTTGCAATATTGCCTAAAAGCTCTTAAGTCTGATAAACTATGGAAAGTAAACAAGATGGCCAACTAATATTTCTGAAAAGGTTTGAGGCCAACTACAGTATCATATTTGCATAAACGACCTACTAAAATGCAATAGATAAATGACATTTTAATAAGTAGGATATAATTTACTGAATAACTATCTGAAAAACGAACCAAAGAAACAAAATAAAATCATCTTTGGTTAACTTACCGTAAGCGACATTTCTTGACCACAATTGATCTACACGACTCGATACATCGTTGTTCTATAAGACATTTAATCATATAGTATAAGGTTAATATGC
Source organism: Biomphalaria straminea (assembly GCA_021533235.1). Lineage (NCBI taxonomy): Eukaryota > Metazoa > Mollusca > Gastropoda > Planorbidae > Biomphalaria > Biomphalaria straminea. Next base: position 6,929 of record JADKLZ010033190.1, read on the forward strand.
AATAAACATGTCTACATGAACAAAACATACAATGTACGGCATTAGGACACTTTTATTAGCGGCCCCCTAAAGGGAAAAGGCGTTATTACTTTTGTGTGGCCTATCCGTCCATCCGTCCGTCCGACCCGTTTAGATCTCGTAAACTAGAAATGTTATTAAAAATCCGACATCGTGATATTTTAGACCACTCAAGGTTTTGATGCAACGGTTTCCACACAAACTGTCTTTGTAACCTTGTGATAATCTAACTTATAGAGTCACTACATTTACTGTTATACATTAACATTTTATCTGTTTACTAATTTATATCTAAGCTTGTGTCTAACTATTAATCTTTATCTCTCTCTTCCCCTCCTCTCTCTCATATAAGAACATGCCGTGATCTAACTTGATGGCAAGATCTAAATTTTAAACATTTTAAAAAGTTAGAAAAAAAAAATTATCTTTTTTATATATTGTAAATACCTTAGATTCTATAGAACTTATTTTCTCTATCTGTTCTTTTCTATCAGTAGCTGAAGTAACGCTGAGTGTGGAGATTTGACTGGAAAGATCTGTGCTTTCTTGTTTTAGCTTGTCGAGATTAAGACACAGACTTTTTAGATCTGTTTTGATTTGTTTATTATCAGCTGCTGTGCAGTTTGATTGAAACCGTACACTACTCAGTAATAGGTATTTTGATTGCATTTCTGTTTTCAAGTCTTGCAACTGTTTCGACTTAAGAGTTTCTGAGTCCTTGAAATTTTTTTCTAAACCTCTTATGTTCTCGTCATGTTTTTGTAATGATATTTGTAATTTCTCTTGAGAATCTTTTATACACTTGAGATCTTCATGCCATTTTTCAAAAACTGAGTTTTCTCTTAAAGTTTGATGTGCTAGTTTTAGCTTGTCGAAATCATGACACAGCCTCTCTAAATCCGTTTTGATTTCTTTATTATCAGCTGTTGTGGATTCTGATTGAGACTTTAGGCCGTTCAGTAATATGTATTTAGATTGCATTTCTGTTTTCAAGTCTTGCAGCTGCTTCGAATTAAGAGTTTCTGAATCCTTGAAATTTTTTTCTAGACCACTTATAATCTCGTCATGTTTTTGTAATGATATTTGTAGTTGGTCTTGAGAATCTTTTATACATTTGAGATCTTCATGCAATTTTTCAAAATCAGAGTTTTCTCTTATTGTTTGATGTGTTAGTACCCCACGCTCAACCAGCAGCTCGTTAATCCTACAAAAAATACTGTTCTCTGTTGATTTTTGCTGAAGCTCTTCAATTTTTTTATGCTGTTCTGTTACCGTTACATCCATGCTATGAAGTCGGTCAATTAAATCAGATGCATTGTCAAATTTTGACATTTCTTTCACTTGACTTGACAAAGATTCCATCTGACTTTGTAGATTCGACATGAAGTTACTAGCCGCCTCCAATTCTCGCATTACTTCCATAAATTTCAAATGAAAACTTTGTTTCGTTTCTGCATGAAGCTTTTTATACATTCGTTCTTTTCGTTTAGCTCTCTCTGTAAGATCTTGTAGTAAAATTTTAATATCTTGGGACTGACTTGTTGACATGGTTTCTTGTTCCTGGGTTTTTAGGACAGTTTTTGGGCAATTTTCGTTGTCTATGCAAGATAGAAAAATATTTTTTAAATTTACAAACTGTAAAAATTATGCAAAGTGTACAGTGCACTACATTGTCTATCTAAAGTTTAATATTTTATTAAACCTGGATCAGTAGCTTCTTCGTTTGAAGATGTATTTCTGTGAACATTTTCGACGGTTGTTTGCTCTTCGTCTTTCTCGTCTGCAAAATAAGAAATACATTATGAACACTTTCGTGCTCTTAACTGAAGCTCATAAGTTCACATACCCTGGGTGCATCATAGCAAATGTTGTAACTCCTACCGTCATGTAGCGTTCCAAATAGGAAACGCATGCATTTTCTAAATTTCATTCTCTGAAACTCTTTATCATCGTCTCTCCAAATAACTCCAATTAACAGGATATCTACATTGTGCGCTCCCTATAATTTGATGAATTTCCGCGTCTTCTTTTCTGTTTTTTTTTTTCAACTTCAAACATTAAAGTTAAGTGCACTATGGCAAACCGCGTTAGGCACACAAATAAGTCGCACTCTTGTTGGTGCGGTGGTCGAATAGTTATTCGATGCGAAAGCCAAACATGAATTTTAATAATAACGGTGAAATTGAAGAATGTCGTCAACCTAAATCTTTTCGTCTATAATCTAACTGTTTCCAAATCGTAACAGGTATCTTGCATTTAGAAGGCTATGGAGGCTAAGTATAATTAACTGTTTAAATAGGAAGACGTTGTTCTTATAAAATTTTTCGATTCAAAAATGTTTGAACATTCACAAGCGTAGTTCACATGGCACCGTTCATTAGACACTGCTTATCTACTTTAATAATTCATAGCAAACCTGAGATAGATGAACATCGCCGTAAACATTCAGAAGTCTCAGTGACCAGGAACTGATTGATTTTCACAAAACTTTCGTTGTTGGTCTCGTCAATCCATTCTTTCCCTTTGGTTATAACCTGTAAAATGAGTAGAATTATAGTCAAATGTAACTATACTATTTTTTTTTCTATAAGGCAGCACGGAAACAATTCTCCCAGTATGTTCCCATTATTTTTAACTTGAATATAGATAGATAGATAATATGGGTTTAATAGTTACCCGATTTTGTTACAAAGTTTTGATCTTTAAGTACATTATTATTTTTTTTAGGGACCTTCGGTCGTTGGGTGAATTAGGATAGATGAGTATAAGAGTATAAGGGTAGATTGAGGCCTCAGGGTATGTATATTAAAAAGATGTGACCTGATTTTGAGACATTCTTAAGACGTACTTGTTAGATATGGCGATATTGGTTATGGATTGTATTTGATCGTTAAATGTAATCTTATTAAATAACTAGTGTGATATAAGATAATGCATTACTAACAATACTTACATTAACAACCACAACATTAAGAACAACAAAAGTAATATTAATGTTCGTTAGCAATAAGGCGAAATGTATTTAGTATTTATAGCTCACACTTCCGGTAGTGACTTAGTTGAAGGCTTGAACTTTCAAGCCAAGTTCTAGTTCCAGTGAGTTCCGGTTTTGTAACTTTAAGGGCGCCTCTAAGTTTACTTGACTCTGATTGGTATATATGGTACCTGACATGCGTTGCGAAAGTCAAGGCGGCTGGTCGTCGAGATTACCATAAAACAACCTTGTTAACCGTCGATGATCATGACATCATCTGCCCTATAGATCGAAATGTTTGAACTTTAATTTTTTACACAAACTAGCAAATTGTCCCTCAATAATATTTTAAGTTAAAAAAAGGAAAACTAAATCTCCGACGCCTTCCTTTTACTTTCGCGCTCCTATTTTTTCTGAAATAAAAAAAAAATAAATCACAGGTGATTTTAAATTAAATAATTACAGAGTTGATATAGTCAACGGTATTGTCCAGCTGGTCACGCAGCTCTTCTAAGACTTCAAGCTGTGAAGCAATAGTCTTAACCTGTTTTGGAGTTCTCATCTGAAATGAACCGTTGATATGCAAATTAATTTACAGCCTACATGTGATATTTAAAAGTTCTTGTATGATGAATGACATATGAGATTAACCATCTATTTTACTTTTAATCTATAAATACATTTATTTTTAATGTTTTGAACAATCGTTGTATGTTGACAAATGCCGAAAATGTGGAAATGTTGACGAGTCAATTGAACACATAATGGCAGGATGTTCAGCCCTATCGGAATCTGCCTACCTAGGTTGCCATAACCAAGTTGCAAAGCTAATACACCAGCACTTGGCTTTGACGCACAATTTGATCGGGAAGGATACTCCTCCTTATTACAAATACTCACCACAAGAGGTTCTCGAGTCTACTGATCACCTGCTGTGCTGGGATAGGCCTATCTTGACCGACAAAACGGTAGATTTCAATCGCCGTGATCTGCTGCTCATCGATAAAGGAAAAAGCCGCTACCATTATCGACATTGCCGTACCACTATCTACAACTTACGAAAAACTGAGTTAGAAAAACAACGAAAATATGGGAACCTAGGCTTGGAGATTAAGCGTCTATGGAAGCTTGCTAAAACAACAATACGTTAGAAGAACGTTAGATCTTCTAAATATGATCCCATAACAGAGGAAGTTGATTTAATAACATGCAATCCTCAGTACGCTGTTATCCGAACAGCAAACGGTCGAGAGGAAACAGTCTCATTATGAATGTTAGCCCCTAGGGAGGAACAAAACGTTATAGAAAATGAGAATCAGAGTGGAACAGTGCTTGATATTGGCTGCCCCGTCCAAAGCTCGCCTCCCAGGGATCAATCTACTGATTCTACGATGGTTGAAGAAACCACCAGCACCACCGAAGACATAGTCAGACCGCCTGAAACAAAAGCAGATGAAACTACACCTAGATACAATCTTAGAGTAAGGAGAACTAGGCCCAATTACAAAGAGTAATAGCTCATCAGCTTAAAAGAACTCTTAAGTTGGTATTCAATTCAGTTTATTAAATTGTTATGAACATAATGATAACAGAATCGGAAACCATGTCTGTATAGTATGCCTTTAATAAACAGAATGACAACACAACACACGGTTCGTGAACACATTCTTACGGACGAGTTACAAGCATATGTAAACATAGGAACGACAACCAAAACAGACTATAATTTCATAACACTTGCCATTTGTATTCTTGACTGTAAACAGTTTTCGCTCCTCTGTTATCTGAGATTCTTTCAAGGTGACCTGCCCAACGTCGTCTGTTCCTTTTATTTCTGTCACTATTGGTGGGTCTTCATACAGCCGATATATCTCATGGTTAGTGCGTGTCCTCCACCGTGTTTCATCCTGTGTAGCACCATAGATTTTCCTAAGAATTTTGAGAATGTTTCTCCGGTTGATGTTTTATAACAACCTAAAAAAAATGCTCTTCGAGATGAGTTGTATCCATAGACATAAATAAATATAGACTGGAAAAAGGAAGTAACTTCACGTCACTTGAAAACATGTTTATCTATTGAATTCGGCTTTCCGAATTAGGACAAAATTTAAAAATTGCATGATCTTCAGTATAAGAGATTAAACAAAATTTTTAGACATAAAATAAAGTACACACAATTCCAATTCAGAAATTTACATTTCATAAAACTCTCTAATTGGCCAGTCTATATTTATTTATGTCTATGTTTATATCGTTCTACAACAGAAGGCAGAGAAAAAAATAGAAGAGAACATTAACAATGTTTTCAGATGTTGGGCATTATATAGTAAAAGGCGTAATGAGGTGGGCAAAGGGGCACCTTTAGGCGGGCTCCACAAGCATTTTTTTTCAATATGATGTTCATAAATAAAATAAAATACCTTGTTTTGCTAACTATGCCTCTGTACATAGTAGCATCAAATTGTAAAGAAAAATAATAATGCTGATTTAGGGTTTAGGCCTCATAATCATCAAATAAAAGAGGCACTGAATCTTTATAAGTCTTTAAAACAAACAAAGAAAACCTGTAGAGGCCATTTAAAAAATTCGTTCCTTAAATTCCGCCCTGGCTAGATGTTTTTAATTTGTTTAATGTAATACGTTGCAAGAGATACGCAGTACAAATATGTACGTTAGATTCCTCATAACATAGTTCTATTCTTTTAACTTTTATGTTTAGGCTAACAAAGGTGAGTTATTCATGATTACTTGGATTTAATTCGTTCGTGTTTACCTTGTCTTGTCCGCTAGAAAAGTCCTATTCAATTCACACTTTCAGAAAGAGAAAATATTTTTTTTTTCGAGTTGATCCTGTTTGCATTTATAAATGTTATATGTCAGGAAACTCCAACTATTACAAAATCGTTGCGTGTTAGATGGCATCCAGAAATAACGTCAAGTAGAGATCATAAAACATGTCTGAGTGTTGTGAAAATTCTCACACTTTAATTAAAGCATCAGGACAAAGCTCAGAAACATGTGAATTGTGGGAAGCGTGGTCGAGAAGCTAAGTGCGGCTTGAGCTTGGCTACCTAGAAGGGGGCTCGAGGTTCGACACCCGACTTGGGCAGAGTTGTGTTTACTGAGCGCCCAAAGGCAGCACGGAAAACCAACTCCTAGATACCCTCCCACTGGTCCACAAATGAGATTGGACCAAAGCGCTTAGAGCAAGCTATAAGCATGAAAGTAGCGCTATATAAAAGCAATAATAATGGTGGCTTGGATTCCGAACAGAGGGGATCTGGGCTCGAATCCCGCTGAAGACACAGATTTTTATGTTTCATGATTTTAGGGCGCCCCATCTGTAAATGGATACCTGATATTAGTTCGTTTTGTTGGCCACATGACATCCTCATTTACCGTAGGTCACAAAAAACAGAGGACCTTTACATCATCTGCCCTAGAGATTAAAGGATCATGGACCATTTTTAAAATTATAAATTTAATGTTTATTTTTTTTATTAAGAATCTGCTTATTATAGCTTGCCAATATTGTATAGAGAATTGTAGCCTCTATAGATATACAGGAAAGATTGAATATTTTAGGACCGAAAACTTTGTTCTTATAAAGGGTAAGAAAAAGTGTTCTGTTGTGTTTTGGAGCCCTTTCCCAAAATAACGAGGATGTAGCCTACACCGTTTGCAAGTCACCACTGCAAAACTATTTTGACGCATGAGTTTCGACAATTTTTGAAAAGTGATTATTAAAGATAGCTTTATCGAGACGTCATAGATGGATGATTCATATAGGTGCTAAAATGCTGAAGTGGCAGGGTGGCAGACTAAATGCTGGCAACAAAATAAAAACTTTATATATTCAACGGGAATGTCCGTAATTGTTTGTATTTTTTGTTTTGGTTGCGATTTACAATAGGATAGTTGTAAAAAAAAAAATAAGTAATTATCCTTTTAAGACTTTGCGATCTGTGGGGCAAATGATATTAAGACCATGAGCATATACGCAAAGTGGTTACATTTTATCTTATCTTATAGAGTTTAGACGTGACTTTAACCTTAGATTAAAGTTTGTTGTTTATATTTTATTAACAATCAGAATTACCTTTACCTATTGTGTGGCAATGTTTTCAATACTAATATGCCGCTAGATCTGGGTGCCAAAAATTATAAAAGTAATATTTTTGTTTTGGTAATTTTTTTTTTAAATATCATAATATGGCTTTACTTCCTACATTTTTTTTATTACTGTGTTGAACTCAGTGGATTAATTCAGTAGTAATGGCTTTGCTAAAATATCTTAAGATTTTTTTTTAAATATTAAATTCCAGAGTTTAATGAATGTATTATTCTTTTAGGTTCAACAGTTGATAATCAACTGATTAGTGAAAAGAATAAGTTTTAAGATTCTATTTAGAAATCTTATTTGTTTTCACTTTCACTATCTTCTCACGTTTACAACAAATGTCTAAAGTCTTTAGATATTTAGATATCGCTTTTACCACCAGAATGATTTAATAAATAGGGGCCTACATCTTTATGTGGATATTTTTGACATGTCCGCTAAAGATGCATCCTCAATTTTGGAAAAAAAACACTTTTATTATAACTTTCATATTAAACTTGAAATCACACCATTATGATAATAATGACATATTTTTGTGTGTTTGTTTGTAGGTGACAGTCTTGTACACTAAACGTGATCCCTCGCGGCCTGAGAACAACAAATGTATTGAGGAGATGAGGAATCATATCGTATCTAATTGCATCTTGCATGATACATACGTTGCTTCGAAAAAAAAGAAGAAAATTATGTCCTGCACATTTCACGACTCAATCTAGTTATGCATTACTTAAACTCTGTGTGTACTTCGTCCTGTGTACCACGTCATATGTACCTCAGTACCTTGTCTTGTGTCAACCCAGGTCAACTTAGTCATGCATGTTAATAAACATTTTAAATGCTGCCAAGTTGTTTGATCTCCTGGCTGATTCAGGCAACCCATTCCTTGCTCTAATAATACTAAAGAAGAAGGAACACTTGTACGTTTGTTCTAGCGCATGGAGTATGAAGGGTGCCATTATTTTCATGGCTTTCAACGAAAAAGGAATTATTGGGAACAAAAATCCTTCGTAATTAGGGTAAAATTAATGTTCAAAACATCAATATTGTAATAGATCGAGTTTTGTTTGATTCTAACAATTAACAATATCATGTAAAATTACAGCGATCCAAGATCTTGAGAACAAAAATACAATTAAATTACCCACTAAAAATGGATAAACGACAAAGGTTTTTCAACAACAATATAACAACAACAAAACAGTCATTAACATGGTCCCCTTTTACACCAAACAATACTAAGTCAATAACATGGTCTCCTCTTACACCAAGCAGTACTCAAGTCAATAACATGGTCCCCTTTTACACCAAACAATACTAAGTCAATAACATGG
>JADKLZ010033212.1:0-10155 GCA_021533235.1 Biomphalaria straminea
TCTTAAGAGTAACTTTAACCGAAGATTTCACTTTTACGTTATGGTTACATCCTTTAACTACTTTCTCCAACCTATTTTATGCTTAAATAGATATCTAAGACATGAAAAAAAAAAAAAAAAAAAAATCTTTTTTTTTCCTTCTAACCCAGAGCTCTCAGCCTGTCGGTCGCGACCCCTTTGGGGTCGATTGACCATTTGCCAGGGGTCGCCTAAGACCATCGAAAATAAGGATTGTTATTGTCTACACTTCTATTGCTGTGTGTGTGTGTTCAGGGGGGGGGGTAGCGGTAGAGTGGGAGATTGTAAAAAGAGGTCATCGAGCTAAAAAGGTTGAGTACCGCTGCTCTAACCCTTTCCAAGTGGTCCAGATCATTGATAGGATCATAGCGTCTTTGAGAAAGCTTAACGCATGAAATAGTGATAAACAAAAAGAAAACAATTGGTAAAACTATTTCTAATTGTGTTATTGTTAGTCTAGATCTATGACTAATTTAATTACATGAATGATCCAAACTAATTGATACAGTTACGCTTAATGTAGGCTTTTTTTTTTTCTTTGTTATTCAGGCAACCCATTCCAAACTTTAATAGCACTAGGGAAGAAGAGTATTTCTACAAATATGTCCTACCATATGGAATATAAAATGTGCTTTTATCTTTCTGAGCTTTTCATTAGTTTTTTTTGTATTTGTTAATTGAGTAGTTCAGTGTTTCATGTATTATTGCTACTTTACTTTTGAGTCTTCTGTCCTGAAGTGTCTCTAAATTTAGTGATTTTAATTATGATGTTACTTTAATTTTAATCTAATATTCGTTTGTTATAAGAATCATGGCTTTAGTTTGCGTTCGTTCTATTTTTTTAATTTTTTTTTGTTTCCTTACGTTGAGTTGTCCCAAACGGAGTACATATATTCTAATACTAGCCTATGACTAACCAATTATTTTGACACGTAAAAATTTTGAGCTTTAGGTTGTTTAGTATATACTTTTTATAGTGCTACTTTACTATTTAGTATTCTGTCATTACATGTTTCAAAATTTAGGAATTTACTCATAGATTGTAATCTTTAGTAACTGTACATATTAGCATTTAAAAACAAGATTACAAAGAGAGTTTGTGTGATACACAAACTCAGAGGCGGCCACCGTCGGAGTCGGATCCCTGTCAGATCCGCCTATTCGCAAGATGTTTCGGATGTTCCTTCAAAGTTGAAAATAATTAACTTCTCGCTGGACGACGGAGGATGTCGAGCAGGGTATAAACCTGCCGTATCTTGATGTTTCCGCACTAGACTGTAGTTCGGATTCATCGTTGGTCCCTGGCTCAATTACTGCATGCTCCCATCCCCTCCTGTGGAAGGCTTGAAATAGGAAGTAAACTATCTTTAACTCTGAAGAAACTATCGAAACATGTAAAACAAACAGACACATAACCCGGGAGCGTCGAGATAATCAGTTCAGCATGCTAACTGGTTACAAACTAATAACTAATAGCCTGATATATACAATATGTCACACGAGCGATTTTAAATAATCTTTCAGCATTGATCTGTAGAGATGTAGATGTACATAAACTAAAATTCTGATTTAGCACTCTTAATATATATCTTATTAATTATTATTATTAATAATTTGGATGTAATTTAGATAAAATTTAGGTAAAATTAAAATAAAAAGCCCAGATAATCAATAGAATGAATGCAATATTAAATTTAAAAATAGAAGATTAGTTTTATTTTATTATAACATTTCAATGTAGATCTAGACATAAACATACAGAACAATCTATTATAGATATTTTAAACTATCGCAATATTTCTGAATGAACAGTAAAGGTTAAATAAAATTTTCAAAGCCTTTAGTTTTTTTTTCTAACCGTGACGGACAGACCAACCAACAGTTAAAACGCACAAAAATATGCTTCTTTCATTCTAATGGTGGCAATAAAAAACATTTTTTTTAAAATGTGATTTTTAAAAAAGTTTAAGAAATTAGTTTAGAATCATGTCATGGCCGGGCTTTACGCTAGTACACGAAAGTCGCTGCTAAAAATTTATTTTAAAAAATTATATCAAAGATAAACAACAGATCTTATATAGTGCCCCAGCGGTCAAAGTATACATCTTCGGTGCTTTGGTCTCTCAACGTTAGCCTTGTAAAGCCGATGTTCAAGGCAACTACCACACCTCTTTTATGAGTTGATTACTTAGATAGTAAATACTCATAAGTTGGAACAAAATGAAACGTGAAATCCGATGCAATATATTAGATTATTAATTGTCTTAAATTAGGTTTTATTTATATTGCATACTAATTAGGTTTTTCTCTTTAAATACTGCTTGCATAAAATATTTTTAAAAATTAGATTTTGAGCTTTTAGAAAAAAAAAAGTAGCCGTTGTATCAGAACTTTGAATGATCTATATTATCGTGATGTCAGATTTTCATTTTCTCTTCTACGTTCTGAGCACTAAACGGGACGGATGGACAGACAGACGGACGGACAGACAGACAGACAGAAAGACAGACAGACAGACACACAGACAGACGGACGGACAGACAGGCCACACAAAACTAATAGCGTTTTTTCCCCTTTCGGGGGCCGCTAAAAATATAGAAGAAAAGTCTTAGAGCTGACAACGTTCTTTGAGAACCATTGAGTTTATTTATACTAATAGATATAATGTCCTGTATGCATATAGTTAGAAAACCTCATTACTGTTGATGCAAGTATCAAGCATTTTAGTCGCTAACTCTGATGTAAAGTGAATTATACAGAGAATGAAACCAATAATCTCACGACGTCGTGTCGTATCGTCAAAACATGATGTAATGCACGATGTGGCTACATATTATCTGATGTTGGTGATTGTGATACAGGCCTACAATTTCCAAGTACAGATCTCTCTCTCTCTCTCTCTCTCTCTCTTTCTCACTCTCTCTCTCTCTCTGTCTTTCCTTCTCTCTCTTTTTTTCGGTAATTCTATCCTGGTGTAGTGAAACCGTAAGAAATATTGTGGACATCGGTAATAGCTCATTAGTTAATTGCTAATGTTACTTTCCTAAAACTATTCCTCACAGTAAGTACTTACATTTAGTTGAACCTTTTCTTGTGAGTGTGTTCCAATAAATGTCTTACAGTTAAGCAACAAAATAACCATAGGATAAAACACAAAATTACTTTTATCACATATTGTATTAGCGAGCATTACTTTTCACTTTCTATTTCTTTGAGGTAAATTTTAGACCTACAGTTACTGCAGTATTTTGTAGCTGACGGCATTCTTCTCGCCCCCTCTCTCTCCTTTAAGCGAACTCTTGTCTCTCCAACCCCCCCCCCCCCCAGTTGTGTTGCGCGAGTTTACGTGATTTGGTGTGTGTGTGTGTTTCTTGGGAGGGTATATACAGTCTCAAGTTCATGATTAAAACCAACTTTTCATTTTTGTATCTGTAGTTCCCACTCTCTAGCCTCCATTAGCAATCGAATTTGTAATATATCGATTAGGTGTCGACTATCCTGAATAATAAATTGTTAGATTAAGATCAAATTATTCCAGGATTATTTGGACTGCATCTCTTGCCCTATCTTATGGTCTCGCTGCGTAACAAATCCTTCCAATTTATGACGTGTAGAGTTGGCACCTGATTATGCATGTCATTGTCTCACTTAACTGTAAGTTCAATCTGTTTTAAAATGAAGATCTGACCAGTGATGTCATCATTATTATAGCCGGAGCTTGCCAGGAGTATATTATTATTCGGCCATCGTTCAAAATGCTCCTCACTTTTGTATAGTCTTTTAAAGAGAAGTAAATAAGTGTAGAGAATTTATTTATATTGTAACAAACCGCAACTTTCTCTATGACAATTGTTACCAGAGTATCCCTTGATAGTAGGCATGCACGCAATTGTAGCTTGTTCGAGGGCACGTAGAAATTTGTAAACAATTGTCCAAATATATTAAATCGGATTTTTATTAGCGGCCCCCGAAAGGGGAAAAGACGCTATTAGTTTTGTGTGGCCTGTCTGTCCGTCTGTCTGTCTGTCTGTCTGTCTGTCTGTCTGTCCGTCTGTCCGTCCGTCCCGTTTAGTGCTCAGAAAGTAGAAGAGAAAATGAAAATCTGACATCACGATAATATAGAGCATTCAAAGTTCTGATGCAACGGCTACTTTTTTTTTTCTAAAAGCTCAAAATCTAATTTTTAAAAATATTTTATGCAAACAGTATTTAAAGAGAAAAAACCTAATTAGTATGCAATATAAATGAAACCTACTTTAAGACAATTAATAATCTAATATACTGCACATGTTTTCACATTTTTTTTTGTTCCAACATACGAGTAACATACCAGTATTTACTCGTAAAGTAATCAACTCATAAAAGAGGTGTTGCTTTTCATCGTTGGAGCTTTTTGGATTTCGTTACTCTTCATTGTGTTTTGATTCGATTTGGATATTAAGTGTTGTTCTGTGTTTTTCTGTGCAAGGAGCACACTATTTTTATTCATTTTCTGTTTACCTTTTTTTAATTTCTTAACTTTGTTGTTTACTAACATGTCTATTAAGACATTCACGATTGACAAAAAGGATCTGGAGGGAGGCCTCGTCCATCCTCCGGGGACCCTTCTTCTCAAACTATCCGGACAGGGGGCAGTCAGAGCCTCGATGGCGACCATCGTTGCCGCCTTGGGGCTCAGGCCGGAGGAGGTGGGTCCCCTGTACCGGTTCGAGAACCCGTCTTTGTGGTTTCTCGGCGTCTCCTCACCCGCGGTGAGGGGAAAGATACTGGGCCGAACCTTCGGAAAGGAAGACACTTTCAGGGTGGAGGTGACCACCCTGGAAGAAGAAAAGATCAAAATCACCCTCCACTGGGTGTCCCCCCGCATCTCTAAATCCAAAATGGAAGAAATTGTCAATAGTATGGCGGAGGATGGCTCCAAAGCAGAGGCCCACAAAATAGATGGGACAGACAAGTGGGTCAGCTGGATCAGACCAAAGAAGGGAGCTGAGCTGCCCCATTACATACAGCTCAGGTACGAGGATGACCCGAGAACATATAAAGTACTCATTACAACCCCGGGGAGGAGACAACAGTGCTGGCACTGCCAGAAGGAAGACCATTGGTCAAACCAGTGCCCAACCAGAACCACCCCTAGGGGTAATAAAAAAGAAGGGGTAAAGATCCCAGAACCCCCCAAAACATCATACGCTACGGCCCTAAAAGGAGGGAGTACAAAGAGTACCCAGGAGGGTGGGTCGGGGGAAGAGGAGGGATTTAGGGTAGTGGAGAGGAGGAGGAAGGCCTCAGATGGGCAGGGAGGAACTGGTAAGGATAAGGAACTAGCCCCCTCCCCCAAAAAGGTAGAAAGAGGAGGGAGCGCGGGAGGGTCAAACTCCCACAAAAGACTTAAACCAGAAGAAAAATTAAGGTCGGAGCCTGACACTCCGACCCAAGTAAACAGAAAGAGGACCCTATCGTCCTCCTCCTCTTCACTGTCTGACGGCCAGTGCGGTGAGGTAGAGGTGGAGGGCGAAATGAGAGAGGAGGGAGAGAGGGAAGTGGAGTTTCCCGATTCCCCAGGCCAATTGATCATAGATGAGGGGGACGACCCTGGCACACACTCCAGTTCATAAACACAAAAAGCAAATCAGAATAGTGGACCACACACAGACACACAAACACGCACTCATAGAATACGATAGAATGTTAACACGCACACACAACAACCCACCCACACGCAGACATGGCAGACATCACAATTCTCTCTCTAAATATCAGAAGCTTAAAGAACAAACACAAATATTTAGTACACTTAGCCAACACCTATAAAACAGACTTCATATACATTCAAGAGACAAACACGCACACACGATACCAGGCAATGAAAATCACATCAGACATGGGTTTTGCGGGTGGGTACTTTAGTTTAGGGCAGAATAAAAGAGGGGCAGCTATTTTACAGACATCTAACAGATTCAAGGTTACATACACACACACAGAAAATAACGGTAGGGTAGTCATAGTTAAGGTAGAATCACAAAAACACGCATACACTCTAGTGAACATTTACGCTCCAGCTCAGAGTGCAGAAAGGCCTTTGTTTTTTGAAACTCTGAGCGAAGAGCTACACAGCAAACACGTAGGGGAAAAAATAATTTTAGGTGGGGACTTCAACTACATAGAAACGCAATTAGACAGGAAACACACGAACACGCAGGGTCCACCCCCTCAAACCCAAACTCAAACTAACGACTATCTCAAAGAGATAAAAGTTCAACATCGAATAGGGGACGCTTACAGGGGAGTGTACCCAAAGGGGAAGGATACTACAATGAAACATAGCACACACCCAGTGGAGACTAGACTAGACCGGTTCTACACACCGAATGACATTCAAATTAACGAAATAAAACACCTGGACGAGACATTGACTTACACAGACCACAAAGGAGTATTAGTTAAAATAGGGGGAGAGAATAAGGAGGTTAAAAAACAACGAAATTTTTGGAAATTTAACAAAAGTCTGCTTGAAGAACCGCAAATCCAAAAATCTATCGCAGACACGATCCAGAATTGCATAGGAGAAGAGGGAAACGAAGGGGAAATTATACAAATGTGGCCGGTACTCAAAGAGTCCATTAAACAACAAGTGATAGTTTTAGCAAAGATTAAAAGTAAAAAATTAAAAGACGAAGAGACAAGACTTAGAGACAGATTACAAACAACAACGACCGACATTGACAAAATAGAACTACAAGGACAGTTAGAAGACATATATAAGTATAAATATAAAGGGGCAGAAATCAGATGCAAGTACCCAAGTTTATCGGAATCACCAAACAAACTATATTTATCGGCAGAACAGAATGTACAGAAAGACAGGACAATTACAACAATAAAAGACACTGACGGAGAAGAAACACAAGACCACAAACGGATAAATGATATATTTTGCAAATTTTTTAGAGAAATATACAAGAAAGAACCGACAGCAGCAGACGCACAGAATTTTTTCTTAAACAATGTTAAAACAATAGTAGACGCAGACAAAGAAACCGCAGACAGACCCTTCACTCTAGCGGAACTGAGGGCTGCCCTAGACATGACCCAAAACGACGAATCCCCAGGTCCCGACGGTTTAACATACGAATTTTACAAAGCTTTCTTCCCCCAAATAGGACCGTTACTGATAAAACTATACACAGACATGTTAGGGAAAGGACAGACACCAAAAGACTTTAACCTCGCATACATTACTCTACTACCCAAAAAACCCGAAAATAACACCTCACCTAGCGACTTCAGACCAATTTCCCTATTAAACACAGACTACAAACTTATGACCAAAATGATTTTCCTAAGACTAAAACCCATAATCCCACTCCTAATAGGACAAGACCAATACTGCAGTAACCCTGACAAGAATATTGACGAACTAAACCACTTTTTAAGAGACATTATTTATTACTGCAAGGACAAGGACTTAAAGGCAGCCCTCATGTCCGTTGATCAAGAGAAAGCATTTGACAGAATTGACCACGACTACCTTTTTTAAAGTACTACACAAAACTAATATAGACGAGACACTAACGAAATACATCAAATTAATCTACACAGATGCCGCAAGCCAACTGATCATAAACCAAAAACTTAGTGATAGGATCCCCATAAGAAGATCAGTCAGGCAAGGGTGTCCCCTATCCCCCTTCCTATACACCCTCTGCCTGGAACCCCTGTTAGAAAGTATAAGATTAGACTCAGAAATAGTAGGCATTAAAATCCCGGGCCCCACCCCCTTAGTTAAAATCAAAGCATATGCAGATGATACCACCCTGTTTCCCACCTCAGAAAAAGATGTTAAAAAGATGATAGAGAAATTTACACTATTTGGGAAGGCGAGCGGGTCCAAAATTAATTTTTCCAAATCTTCCATCATGTTCCTGGGGAGGTGGGAGGTCCCCCCAAACAAAACTCACGGGTTTAGAATAGAGACAGAAATAAAAATATGCGGCATCGTGTGGACCAGAGACCCGACACACTACGTGACGAAACAATGGGACGCTATTATTGACAAGACAAAAAACATTTTACAATTATTTCGACACACATCATCCACCATTTTTGGCAGAGCCATTTTAACCAACAGCTTAATTACACCCAAAGTCCTTTACCTGACCAACGCTGTAGAGCCACCTCCCAAATTCATAGACAAAATAAACAAAATAATTAGGAAATACATTTTCAGAAATACAATCACAAACATAAAACACAACACACTAATTCAAGACAAAAAAGACGGGGGGATTAGCCTACAAGAAATAAATACAAAAATAAAAGTACAAAGGTTAAAATATTTAGGAAAAGTAGTTAGGTCCCCCGAAAAATTCCCCTTAACCTTGTACTATTTCGGCCTGAGGCTAAACAAAATTCTTCCCATCCAAAACAACTACCCCCATTTTTTCGGCACACACACTCACCCTTTCTACAGATCACTAGCTAGACATTTACAAAACAATGAACATTTAATACACCACACATCCAAAGACATCTACACAGCACTTAGAAACAAACTCAAAGAAAATTTAAAAATCAGAATAAAGTGGGGGAGAGAACTAGGAATAACAGTCAACACATATACAGACACATTCACGCACTTACACAACAAAAACATAACACCCAAAGCGAAGGAGGTGGCCTACAGGCTAACTTACAATATGACCCCAATTAAATTTAAGAAGAGAAATGTACACACATGTGCCTTATGTCATGCAGAGAATGGGGACAATGAAAATCATTTGTTCTTACAATGTAAAATGTTCGAGAATGTCAGAAGTACTATGAGAGACCTTTTGAATGCAAATTGTAAATGTAATGTTAATCTTAACTTAGCTATTGTTCTTAACAAGTTACCTATAAAATGTAAAAAGACTCATATATTTAATTTAATAATAGTTTCAGAATACAGAAGTCTAGTTTGGCGCAGTATAACTAAAGTTGTTCATGATAATATATCTGTACATCCCAATAAGTTAGACTTAATATTTAGGAAAACAATTGAACATAGAATAGATAATATCAGTTTTTAAAAGTGTTTAAATTAATGTACTTCATAAACCTACTAAACCCCAGCTCTGTTCATTTTTTTTTTTTTTTTTTTTTTTACTTCACCGTGACATTTAATTTGTTATTAAGTAATATATTAATTAATGTTTATGTGAGTAAAAAAATTACCCAAGAACTGTTTTTTTCTTGATGAGAAGTAACACCTCTACAAGACTAATTTGTTTTTTCCCTGGTTACGTTCCTTTGTACACGTGATCTAAGAGAAAAGAACTCTTTTACTTTTGAACTAAAGTACGTACAAGGACAACGCTTGGAGAACTAGGAGCCGTCCCAAGGGTGATTACAAGAATAAAACAATCGCCAGACAATTTGGACATATCATCTATTCCATAAAAACAATGAATTACAATAGTATTATTATTTTTATAAGTATTATACTAAGTGAATGTTTAAAAAATTTTCCAACATTTCACTGACTCTAGAACCATGTTTGTTTATGCTATTGCATTGTATCCTTAACCTATCTATGTTACATATTTCCTATATCTACATTTAACGAAACTTAGAAAGAAATTTTGTTATATATCATACTGTCAAACATTATAAGCAAAACACGTACACCACAGTTATATATCACGAAACTAAGAACTGAAATATTACCACCCCACAACACTAACGTCAGAATGAAGACTTTTCAAAAATGAAGCAGAACTCCCCAAATTCTGACTCTAACAGACGGAATTGTCACCTTGGTGAGGAGGGAGTAGTGTCCCTGGTCTCAAGGGAGACAATGAAAAATTGTCAAAAAGGGAGAGCCAAAAATTTTAAATGACACCAATCTACAAACATACCAAAAGTATGAGAAAGTATGTTCGTGATATTCATCCCTTTATTCAAGTAGTATAATCTACAAACATATTGTTATCACTGGTGAAAAGATCCTTAAACTGTTTCTTGTACATCTGTTGCTTATTACTTGTTACTTATATGCATTCATTCTATTGACATGTTTTCCATTTAAATATATGTATTTATATTGTTATTAACAGTACCAAATAATGTAAGCTTACTTATAGAAATAGAAATTTGTTT